>VZTL01002216.1:8753-34594 GCA_013400535.1 Scopus umbretta
CTTGGTGTCATCTGCAAACTTACTGGGGGTGCACTCAATCCCCTCATCCAGATCGTTGATAAAGACATTAAACAAGGCTGGACCCAATACTGAGCCCTGGGGAACACCGCTGAGGTTAAGCCTGTTGTATTATCTCAGAAAGGAGCCATCAGACATCTACGTATAACAAATTGGAGAGTTTGTTTTGATTCAGTAGTAATATCCTGTGCACTCCCAAACTTTGGAGGCTTTTTTAGAAAATGAGAAAATAACCTTATCAGCTGAATATTTTTGTTTTGATGAGGATACACTATTCACTATGAGAACTCATCCAAGTAAGAAGAGCTTTGCAATTTTTGTTGGAATTCAAACACAGAAATGTTTTCATATTTATGAAGAAAACAGCTTTAAAAATTCTTTTTGGAAAGAAGTAATTGTGTTAGGCATAAATTATTTAGTTATCGATTTGATGACTCTTTATTCCAACAGTGGAAAAATATGATTGAGGCAATGTTAGATGAGTTGAAGAGAAGTACTTTAATTTAGATTTTAGTAGTATAAGAAAGGACTTTATTTTAAATTACGATGAAGTAAAATTTAATTGCACATTTCACATTTTGCAGTGTGGTTATATTTGAAGTGTCTGCAAAGTTTCTTAAAGACCAAAGTAATCACATAAATGGGTATAATTTAATTGCAGTCTATAGAGGTATAAATAATTTGTACACTATATAGTGATCATATTAAATGATCTCTGCGTAAATTAAGGTTTCAAAAATACCTTTCAACTGTTTAGCACATTGGCTATAATAGATTTCTAACAGACAGAAATTTAAAGTAAGCCTACGTTTAATTATTTTCAGACTTGTTGTGCAACACTCTGCTCTATAGCAGAGCTTTTTAAGAGGTGCTAATCACCGTGTATTTGGTTTCATTAGTCCACTTCACTTGGCTTCTTTGTTCTGAACCACCATGTTAAAAGTCTTAAAACCAAAGAAAATCCTATTTATGCAACACATTTTTCTGTGTTTTTGTAATTGGATAGCTATAAAAATCTGTCCCTGCTAAAAGACATAATTTGTTCACAAGTTGTTCCTGTTGGTCTCTTGTTGCTTCTTCCAAGTGGCAGTACATAAAAATGTGCTACATTAGCACAGTTATGTATTTACAAAACATGAAGTGTAGCATTCTGGGAACGGATGTTTGGCTATCACCAAGACTGGTAGGTCTGTTTAAGCAGCGCTTTTGCAAACATCCGAAGTGGGACTGACTGTTCTGACACTCTGCTTCAATCCATTAGGAGAGCATCTGAAATTACCTCCTGTATTTACATGACCTTATTTCAGCTCTTCGTACCATAAATTAGGTCAGGAATCCCAACTGCAGTGGGTTACGTTTCTACATCCTAATGTATCAACCCAAAAGGTACTCTCCAAGGCTGTTTTTTTCACCAGCAGGGGAGGAAAGACAGTAATTCTCAATTATGTGGCACCAGCGGAGAGGCAAAATGTACGTTTCTGGGAAAACGGATAGCAATATATATTTTCACTGTAATAAAGACTGTGTTGGCATAGTTAGCGGTTTTGTGCCAATGTGTACAGTCATTTGAAATATGACTCTGAGTTCAGAAGAACGGAAAAGCTCCGCTCTGTGCTCTGGTGGAAAAGATGACATTTCCTAACGCGTTAAATCATGCGTATCACGTCTTTGAAAGCAGTGGATTAAACAAATGCTTATGAAGGATGTCTTATCTCTTGCCTGTGAACTAATAATACAAACTCTGCCTTATCTGTTTATGAATTATATAAACCGTGCACCCCAGCAGCCTTATAGAAATCGTAATAAAACAGATAGGATGATAACAGCAACGAAGTATAAGAGAGGGCCGAGGTCCTGCTGCAAAGTTTGGAACTGGATCAAGGTTCCCAGAAAGCCTGGGAGTTTTTAGACTCCAGTAGTTCGATTTGGCCTATTACAGAGACAGGAGCTGTCTCTAGTTACAGAGCATGGAACAGGCCTGTGAGCACTACAGACAAAATGGATCTTCTGTCCCAAAAGGACGAGTAGTCCAGATTGGACTGCCTGTGACACAGGCAAGAAATGAGAACCAAGAAAGGTTTTGGGGCCCCATGACCTGTGCTGCGTATGCCTAGAGCATCATCCTGGTTTTTAACTGTTTATGCCTTCCTGCACACTGCGTGTGAACTGAAGTCTTTTCTTCTTGATCAAATGTTAGGTGCAATTAATTACAGCATATGCGATGTATAATTCCATTTTACAGCAACAACCCAGCTCACAGATACTACCTCGCAACTGACCCTGTGACGGGAGATTTGTACGTTTCTGACACAAACACACGCAGGATTTATCGGCCCAAGTCGCTCACGGGTGCGAAAGACCTGACCAAAAACGCTGAGATAATAGGAGGAACAGGGGAGCAGTGCCTACCATTTGATGAGGCAAGGTGTGGTGATGGAGGCAAGGCGGTGGAGGCAACTCTCATGAGCCCTAAAGGTAAAAAGTTATCCCTCTATAACTTTCAAAATAATATGAAAGTTCAGAGCCGGGGGTGGGATCATGTTTAATTACTGAACCCAGTCTTTGGCTCAAAAATGTGGTTTTGAGTAATATTTTCCAACTGGAAAGACCATTGAGGAAGAGAGCTACAGGGGACCTGAGTTGATTTTTTAGGAAGTGTTTGGCTTTCGTGGTTATTGAGCATTTTCAAATGCTCATTTAGATTATGTGTTTGGCAGTCAACGGTGAAGATTTAAAATCAGTGTTGCTTTTGGTCCCACTTACCCCATTTTTCAGGTTACCTGAAAAGCTAGGCCCTTCCCAACACAGAACAGCAAATGAACAGCAAATGTGACGAAGAGTAGTAGATTTCATACTGAATATTGGTTTATCATACAAAATATGTTTACAAGCTGTTTTACTACCTACTGCTTAAGACCATATTTTCTGCCCTGAATTTCCAGTAGGTACATACAACTTACACCCATAGTTATGGATAATATAATAAACTAATTTTTATTCTCTTCACTAAAGGAATAGCAATCGACAAGAATGGGTTAATCTACTTTGTTGATGGGACCATGATCAGAAAAGTGGATCAGAACGGAATAATATCCACTTTGCTTGGCTCCAATGACCTGACCTCAGCACGACCTCTAACCTGTGATACCAGCATGCACATCAGCCAGGTACATTTTAGCTGCTGCTAATTTGGAAAGCTGGGCTGGGGCCAGAAATGCAAATGCAGCTTTCTCGCCCCTTAAAACAAACCTGGTGGAGTGCGTAATGGATATTTAAAGGCAGAATTTGGAGAGAAAGAAACCTATTCCAAGGGCATGAATCACAGTGTATTCTCTTAGCTATAAAAGCTGCTGTATTCAATTCTTCTGCCCATAAAGTTCAGTTTAGTTTAGAACAGCAAAACTATCAGCAGGAAACATTAAGTCTGGTAGTAAATACTGGAAGATGGCAGATCTGTTAGAACTATCTTGGCATGTTGATGTTTTCTGATCACTAACATCCTTAGCCTACCAGAGTGAACGAGAGGATGTATAGAAAAGAACATTTTTTTCCTATTTGTCTTCAAGAAGCTTGTGTAGGTAAGAAGGGACATCACTAGTGGTATGTTTAAAAATGGAGTACAGTACAGCGTTTCATAATCTGGAAGATAGCAAGTGGTTTTTGCAATTACAAGAAGAAAAGATGAGTACTCTCCTTAAAGTATGTATTTAGACCTTGCTATCTGTCTCTCTTTTTATTTATGCATTTGTGATACAGAAAAGTATAGCATTTATTGGAGGCGAAATTCAACGTGTATTATTATATTTCCGATGCTACTGGCTTTTTTTCAATAAGAGAGAACTCTGAACATTGTTCCCCTTGCCTACCTGAAAAGCTTTAGTTTGCTGCACGTATTTTCATACAAGTCTTTTTGTCGTGATTGGTTACAGCAGATGAAAAATATCCTTACAGCAGTGTCTAAAACTGAAGGTGAATGAATTCATTTAATCTGCACTGGCTAACTGTTTAACAAAACACTTCTCTTTGCTAAGGTTCGTCTGGAATGGCCTACAGACTTAGCTATCAACCCAATGGATAACTCCATTTATGTTTTGGATAACAACGTAGTTTTGCAGATCACCGAAAACCGTCAGGTTCGCATTGCTGCGGGGAGGCCGATGCATTGCCAAGTTCCTGGAGTGGAGTATGCGGTGGGAAAGCACGCTGTACAGACCACGCTAGAGTCAGCAACTGCCATCGCCGTGTCCTACAGTGGGGTGCTTTACATTACAGAAACCGATGAAAAAAAGATCAATAGGATAAGACAGGTCACAACTGATGGAGAGATCTCATTAGTTGCTGGAATACCTTCAGAGTGCGATTGCAAAAATGATGTCAACTGTGACTGTTACCAAAGTGGAGATGGCTATGCTAAAGATGCCAAACTTAATGCCCCTTCCTCTTTAGCTGTGTCTCCGGATGGCACACTGTATATTGCTGATCTGGGAAATATTAGGATACGGGCTGTGTCAAAGAACAAACCCTTACTGAATTCAGTGAACTTCTATGAAGTTGCTTCTCCAACTGACCAAGAGCTTTATATCTTTGATGTCAATGGTACTCACCAGTACACTGTGAGTTTAGTCACCGGAGACTATCTGTACAATTTTAGCTACAGTAATGATAATGATATTACTGCGGTAACGGATAGCAATGGGAACACTCTTCGTATCAGACGGGATCCCAACCGGATGCCAGTAAGAGTGGTCTCTCCTGATAACCAAGTCATCTGGTTGACAATAGGCACTAATGGATGTTTGAAAAGCATGACTGCGCAAGGGCAGGAGCTTGTCTTATTTACTTACCATGGCAACAGTGGACTTCTAGCAACTAAAAGCGATGAGACTGGATGGACCACTTTTTTTGAGTAAGTAATAAAATAAAGTCAAGATGTCAAATAGTTTTATGGAGTTATACAGTACCATTGCAAATATTTCTGGAGACTGAAGTAACTGTAAAGATGGCCCTTGATAACAAAAAGCACAGAAAGATACTTTTTGTTTCCCATGCTGTCTGTCTCTGTCTGACTTCTTCTAAACATTGGGTCTGAATAATTTTAAATTCATTATTTTGAATTTCTGTTTTATATATTGAAATAATAGTGAGACATCTCACTCTTGTCAAGGAAGCTGTAACTCAGACAACCACGATTTTGTAGATTTGCATCAAAAACTAGATTTTCATCCCATTTGCTCATTAGATTGACATTGTTCTGCTGCAAATACTGACAAGAAATTTGTCTTCACTGCTCAATATTTTTTCTTTCTTTTTTCTAAGTAAAAACATGTCTGCATAGTCTTTTACCCCCCCCAAAAAAAAAAAAAGGCTGCGTGGGTATTTTTTTGAAGTTGTAAAAGGCTGTGTTTCACTGAGTGGCAAATACACAGGAAGGACCTCCTGCGTGACATGGCAGGCTTTCATACAGGTGGACCCAGGCAGAGGAAGCTGGGAAAAGAAATGTGGGCTGTGGGGCGAAATGTCATTCCTGTGGCAATAAACTGAAAACACAGAGACCACCAGCAATGTGTGGTGTACAGGTGTGAGCGCAACAGCAAGAGATATTAGTGGAACAGTAGGACTTGTAATTTCACCAGCCACAGAAAAAAATCTTTTCGGTGAATTGCTTTACCCTGTGTTACAGTCATTAAGTCATCAATGCCTGTTCATAACCAGCATTAGCAAAATGTTTTACAGAATCCTCAATTATATTGACTATGGAAGGTCGTGACAATTTATAGCTAAACTAGTAGAACCTGAGGGGTCACATACGGGTTTCATAGGCAACTTCATCCCCAAATGAGCTGAACTACAAACTGATATGCCAAACAAAACATAACAAAAATGCAGCTTAAAACACAAACAACTTATTTCAAAAAAGATCAATGTAGAATTAACACAGATTTTTTCCTCTGTCAACTGGAAAAATAGGTGTATTTTTAAATCGCTTGAAAGACACGCTAAGGTTGGGTAAAAACGTGTCTGTGAAGGAGTGGAAGATGTAGACTTAGTCTGACAAGTAAAAGTGTTAGAGGGCCCTCAGCTGAAGTATTCAGGATTACAAAGGGCATCATGAAAATCCAGTAAGTCCCTCTTCTTTTTCTTTTTTTTCCATCCTCTTTTCTCCTATCTTTATGATGAAATGCAGTAGCAACTGCTGCCAAGGTCAGGGCCTAAAAAAAAGCTTTCAATTCAACACACATGATAAAGAAAATAAAGTGCCGATGTCAGGCAGTGGCGGCAAAGCCAAACATCTGTGTTCTGAGATAACTTCACATTTCTGTCAGCGTACATTTGGCTGAGGCAGTGTGCAGGAGGACTCTGAGCACCTGTATCTACTCTCCAGCCTTTACATATGCCCGTCAGAGACACGAGAGCAGCAGGTGCTGCTTCACTGCGTATTGTGTCCTGAAGTGGAGACGGGGCTAGAAATGCTGATCCCTAACAAAGACAGCAGGTGGAATGGCGCCGCTGCCAGTTTTAAGGTATTCTTGCAATAATCTGTAAATTGGCAGGGCTTTGGTAGCGGGCACGTTCCCAAAACATTAGCGCACGTCTGTAATATTTAATTGTGCACTGGTGCATCCGCTGCATATCTTTTTAGGTCCTGCCAAGAGGACACACAGGCCCAGCAAGGATACACAGAGGAATGTGAAACTGTTCGGTCGGGAGGGAATGTCCTTCTCACGAGTTAGCCCCGTCCTGTATGCTGAGAGACCAAAGCACAGCTCCGGATGGGCTGGGAATAGTCATCCATTTCCACGGAGAATAAAAGTGGTGTTTAACTGTGACACACACAACCACTTGTTTCCACCAGGCGAGCTGGGCAAGGCAGTCGATTTGGTGGATAATGAAGTCCCTTACTGAAATGAAGGCATCTGCTGGGTACAGCAGGCACTTTAAATCATGCTGGCATTCATACTGGCTAATTGAAGACCTAGAGTTTTAATCAGGGCAGTAATTTCTCACCATGTTGCCTGTAGTTTTTGTGTAGCCTACTGTGGTGCACTGCAGAAGTGGCTGACGGCTCCTGAATGCATCTTAATGGCGTCTGCATGAGCAGAAAAAAGTGGGTATTATATTCACTACTAAGTGGTTGATAGGTCTGTATTTTTCATCATAGGCAGAATTTAGGGTGCTGTGTGTCATGAAGTACATTGTTATTTACCAAGTCTGTAAATAGCCATCTTTCACACCTGACCTGCTTTCATGCAGACTTTCTGGTCTGAGTTAGGTTATGTCCAGCTGGCTTACGGAGAACCCAAAGGGCAGGCTGTTCCCCTCAGTAAGTATTAGTATTAGTATTACTTCCAAGCTGCTGTTTATGCACTTCCTAAACAATTGCCTCCGACCAATGTCTCGTTAGAATTCCCAAGCTGAAATAATTACGGAGAAAGCCAGGCAATTTCACTCACCCCGAATCTGCAAGTGTATGAGGCTTTTGCAGAAAAAAAGATATTAATCTCCTCCCTGTAGCCATGGTGAAGAAGTAATCTGTTTAATTGCAAAAGGAAGATTCAGATTAGACATTCGGAAGAACTTCACGGTGAAGATTTTGGAGCCCTGGAGCAGACAGACAATGATAGTGACCCCTTGCCCTTCACAGACTGCCTTTAAGAACAGATCAGACATCTTTCAGGACTAACACAGGAAGAGCAGATCCTGCCTTGGGGTAGGGCTTCGACCACACGACCTCTCAAGGTCCCTTCCAGTCATGTTTTCTGTGATGCTCTGTACAAGTTAATACCAAAAATAAGAAATTGCGCTGATTATGTAAAGCTACAGGGAATAAGTGAAAAAAAGGCATCAAGTTATTTTTCTTGCCGAAACAGCATTCTTAAAAACATCCATCGGGCATCGTAGCTGCTTACTTCTTTTTAACGTAAAATCCCCATGCACCAAATTTGTGTCTGCCTATTTCCCTTTTGAAGAAAAAGTAGATATAAACACAGCTATTTTGCCATTTTTTATCCTAGGATCAGCAAACGTTATTAGGACTTTGCTTTTCAGTGCTGATCATTTGTAACATTAACTCTGACTAGGCTGGGTTTCCAGAGGCTTCTGCTACTATTGCCAGAACAGATGGAAACCACGTGTATTGTATAAGGGCTTCTAGTCGTGACATGGTATACATGTGCGCATCTCTCTCCCGCCTTTTGCACATTCATGTTTGTAGGTAGTGTGGGCTAAAAAATTTTCAGCTGAAGAATCTTCTGTTGAAAAAAATGAAGTCTTGTTACAACAGAAAGGTTTCCCTCGACCGTCAGGTGAAGAATAAGAAATTAGGAGAAGAAATCATTCTGACTTCCTTTTTCTATTTTAGTAGTAGCAAAATATTGCCATTTCATTGCTGGATGCATTTTCTTTTAACAGCAGAGTTTATTTATGTGTTTTATTTACTCCATTGTATTATCCAGATTCTCAAAATATTTTGGGAAAGGGATAGAATTTATATTCCATGCTGAATTTAGACTTTCTTCCCACTCAGAGTTAAAACTTTTCAACTGTTAGGATTTCCAATGGACTAGAAACGTCATTTTTCAACTAACTGTGAGCATGACTGGGTTGTTTCACCCTTTGGTTGTCATACATCTGTTTAAGATGGCAGAAGTTAACACTGGAGTAAAAAATACTGTGGTTTTAGTAATAAAAAGATCAGTCTTTGGAGCCAATTCAGTAGTAGCTTTGTTAACTATTCTCTTGTGCAAGTCTGTTTGTATAACCAGAGTGTGAATCCAAAGAACTTAGATCATTTCAGTTGAGTTCTCAGTGATTTGAGAGCAGATTTAAGAAAACTATTTTTTTTTCTTTTTTTAGAACAAATTTTTAGTGAAAAGAGGAAATCTTTGAAAAAAACATTGCATCCCAAAAATTGGCAATCACTGCTCTGGCACATATTAAAGCATTTGGACTTGTTTCTTTCCATGGCTTTTTTCCACAGACTAAATCACACTAACATCAGATCCAAAAGAAGTTTACTTTTTTATTTCATTTAGTCTGGACACTAATGAATGTAGAGTTTATTTTATTTAGTCCCCACTTTGCCTGAAGAAGGGAAGGACTGACATACAAGAAATATGTTTTTTACGCTGTCTGTGTTTTTTACAGTTAAAATTGTAAGTACTAATTTGAATTACTTAGGATATCATACAGTCTCTTTTCTGTATTTGTTTACAGACTTTTTTTAATATCTTTATGGCAAAATAGATTTTTAAATTCCTATTTTTAAGGGTTATAGTCTGCTGATCAAAATTGACACTTTGTATTTCAAGAATGCGTACTTTTGTAAAGTACTCTTACTAAAATTCGTAGTGACTGTTATCTGTTATCAAAGGTCTAAAAACTTGCTGAATAAAAAAGGTATTAACAGAGCATTCACGAAAAGGGTTGAGAATACATGCATGCCAAAAAACCAACAGAGCCATATGAAGCTAAAAGTCCTCCAGATTAGGTTTTATAATTAAATTATTATATTGAACAAGGTATAAGAGTAATCAGCCTAATCAAATTCTGTTCCTCTAAAATTGTGAAATATCTGAGCTGGAAACTGTTAACTATAACTGCATATTATGTATGCATAATATGAACATTTAGACAGATAAATTTTAAAAGTTGAACTGATGATATGCATATTAGCATTTTGGAAGTGACAATTCCTAGCTAGCCTATATTACATTATTTTTATGCAGCAGTTTCCACTCTGCGTTCACACACAGAGAGCTAAGCCAGGTGCACAGAAGGAGCATTTTATCTGGACCTAAGTTTTTGAAGTATCTGAAGTAAGCTCCTAAAACACCCTGAAGTGCCCCTGTGCAATCGCTCAGTCATGTAGGAGGTCCAACACCCGCCACCCCCTGCCCCGCCTGTAATGTCAGGTCTCCATCGAAGCCCTGGCATGCCAGCACTTGCCAGCCAGGCTTTAAATTCAGCTGAAAATGGGTAAAAAGCTCACTGTTAATTGAATGTTTGACAATGCTCAAGAAGGCAAATTAAATTATTCCAGAGAAAAAGCTGCTATTATGCTCATGATACTTAGTCTGACCAGAAGTGTAAGGCAGCCCTCTGAGACGGTCCCAAGCATCTTGTTCAGCTCCGCTTCTTCTGAATCATCTCACTGTCCCGAGTCACTCCCTGGGAGCCGCTGGAAGCTGAGCACATGCCTGAGTGGCTGTCACGACCTCCCCGCTCTCCTTCAGCTTGCTCCATGACTACTTTGTATAACTTCAGCTGGGACGTTACGGGCCAGTCCTTTGGCTGAATCGTTGGCCTGCTGCCCTGCCAGCCTCTGGCTGCTTTGTGCTCCTCAGGTTTCTCAAGGAACGGGTAGAGGCTGCTCTGTGACAGAGGATCCCTCCAGGGCAAGTTGTCAGCACCTGCTGAGGTTGGGCTGTGCTGCTAAGGTTGCAGTCTCTGCGTGCACTGGTGTGCTTGGCACTCGGGTGATCTCTGACAACCACACAGTCCTTAGAGGTGGTTTAGGACAAATAGTGGTCAGCCCAGTGTCAGGCATCTGGGATCTGTCCCTCTGTGGTCCCAGCCCAGGTGCTTCTGCACACTCCTCTGTAAAGAGACAACTGTTCCTCCATCTCACAGCTCCCCTGGAAGGTACAGGCTGCATGTGCTCTCCTTTGACCTCCTCTAACCCCTTTGGTTAAACTCGGATAACTTTCCTCCCTTAGCTGTGAATTAATTCCAAAAGCCACTGTTTCTTGTCTCTTTTCCTGCCTGATCTCCTCTTGCCTTCCTCTCCTTTTAGGAGCAAGATCTGATCCAGACTAAGATGCATCCTCCTCCTCCCTGTAAATTCACTGCCTTCCTTTCATGTCTCTTTTTTGCTCTCCAGACCTTGCCCTTCTACTATGTTTCCTTACTTTACTTGCTTACCTTGTATTTTGCTCCTTCCCATGTCTCCCATCATTTCTCTAAGGCACGTTTGGCTTCCCTGCCTTTTCCTTTCCCAGCGGTGCATTTCTTCTCAATCCCCTCTTGTATCTCTTGACAGTTCATCCAATGTTTCCCCGGGCACTTCATGCCCTGAGCTCATTTGTCTTCCCCGTCCCCTCCTCCCTCTCCCGCTCAATTCTTGTCTCCAAGGGAATGCAACAGAAATCAAAGAGAGTGACATTAGCAAGCAGAGCCCTTACAAGTTTACTTTGCTCCCACAGTTAAATTAACGAGCTTTCCAGCCATTCCGGAAAGGTGGTGAAATCATGCAAATTGTGGAATCCTTACGATAATTTTATAGGCTAGAGAGAATCGCAGGTGAAAATCTCTTTTCACTGCGTGCTGCAGAGTATCACCCTTTGCATAGTACGCCTTTATTAACAGTGCGTTCAGTGCTGTGGTTTCCTTAAAACTGTGTGATGCAGAGCAAGATACTGCCTCTGGCTCAGGCTTGTTTAGTTTCCCCACGTACCAGGCGCATCATCTGTAACTGTCAGCATCTGGCAACAGGGAACAGCTGATATTTTGCCGTTTTCCTCTTGCTTCATCTTAATGCATTGCTTGTGGAGTCTGACTTGGAAATACTGAGATTTGGCTTGTAAAAAGTCTATGGAACTTCTACTGAAAGATTTCATTTAGATAAAAGCAAATGGTTAATTTTGATCGATAAAAATTATCCCCCATTAGTAGTGTCAATTTACTTGCACTGTTACTGTATAGGAAGAAGTTCACAATTCAGTTTTCATAATTAGTATTTCTCTGCCATTTCCTGTAACATCTGTGGGGTTTTATTTTCCTATAGCATTTGTGTTTCTATTTGTGTTCATTTTTCTATCACATTTATGTTTCAGTAATATGAATATCTAAAGATGCCTAGTCTTTTTCCTTACAGTTTTGGGGCTTTCATTCTAATTTGATTTGTTTTTCTCACAAGTGCCAGAACTTTGTACAAAATTGTAATCTGGATTTTTTATCACCTCTAAACAGCATTCTCTGAATGTCCTTGGTATCATAGTGCTTTCTTGGATATTTTTATCCTTTTACCATCAACAACCTTCTAGACCTTCTCCTTTTAGGGCTGCTGCTTCTTGCTTCATCAGTCTAAAACGTAGTGGCTATAAAGTAATTAACCATACTCATTAAAACAGTTTTGTTCAGCCGATTTTCATATTCTTACATTGACTTTTGTGGCATCACGTGAGCCCTTGGTTGCAAACCATGACTTTCAAGTGCAATGTCTTAAATCTTCCCGTATTATATTTACTCAAGCACCAAAAGACATATTCGCTTCATTCTTAACCGTCTCTGAACTGTCTTTTTGGGAATATTTTTGAGCTATCCAGTCCTTTCATAAGTGCCTCTTTATCCACATTGCCTTTCTCAGTCCAGCCTGCAATATATATATTTCTCCCTTAAAGCACGTTTCAGGGACTGGCTGGTTCTCTGTTAGTCAAGATTTGGTGTTTGTCCTCCCCTCAACATGGCACAAATTGAAACTCTAGTAGGCATAACCCTCTCTCACCATTTCGTGTAGACCCGTGGAGGCAAGGCTGGCCAAAAGGTGATAAAATCATTCAAACAAGATAAGTATTCCCCCTTCCCAAAGAGAACTTGCAGGGAAAAATATCAAGCTGACGTGTTTGGTTTGTGGATGGCCACCAGATGAAGAATGACATGGGGTTTTTTAAACCTTCCCTTAGATACATCAATACTACACAAATATGTAACCACGTTTCATGCAGCATGCAGTTTCTGAGAGGAGCTTAGTGACAGTTGTGCTTGCTGACCATACTTACCATGTTTCTTCTTTAGATAAATCATTAAATACATTTTAAAATTTCTAACTTCATCTTCCTTTTACTAAGAATAGAGGTTATGATCTCACACTTTTCTAAACTGGCACTGTAACTCAACTTTGCAGTAAAGTTCATCATTACAATACAACATACTGTTATATACTTCAGTCTTTTAAGACTTGTGCTGACCGTGGAGTACATGAACTTGCTCTTTCAGACTCATCCTGTTTAATAACAAAGCAGCTGTGTTAAAAATAATCCATTAATAGATGCCATTAGATATCAATGTGAAATTTTTTAGAGAACTGTAGTGTGTCCCCTAATTGCTCTGATATCAGCAGTATATCTCATCTAATAGACATTTACCCATTTCTTCATTCTTGAATGTTTACTGTTCCTTGTCCTTAGTAAGGTAAGTAAAACAAAGCAGAACTGAGAAACCATTGACTAGGTCATAATATCAAAACAGCAATGCTGAAGACACACATCAACATTATTACATCTTACATGTATGAGAAAGGAAGAAGTGCTTTGACTTCTGTCAAGAAAATCAACATGTCATGTCTCTGTGGTTTTGGAAAGCACTTAGAAGTAAGGATAGTTCAGCAAAAAAATAGTATTGTTCCTATTAATGACATAAATGTCTTGCATTGTCAATCCAGTCAGCTCTCATCAGGCTCTGTTTCACTTCTGGCTTTATCAGGGACTTAATAATACCATTTGTTCAGTTATTGGCATAGTAATATTCTTGTCCCATGTTAATCTTCTTTGTAAAACAGAAGTGAGGGAGGCTGTGGCCAAGCTTGCTCACTCTCCTTTACACTCACTCTCCAAAGAGCTAGTGTGGTGAGGGTGGAAGGGCAGCTCCAGACTGCAGGTGAAAAGGCAGCTCTGTTTTCAGTCATGCTGTATTTGAACACTCAGTCCTCATTTTCAAGCATCATCAAGAGATTTGGTCCTCCTTCATGTCCCCAGTGAGGCCAGACTGATCAGCTGTTTAGGGAGCCTACAAGGCACATGCAGTTGGAAAGTCCTACCTAATTCCCTCCAAAGAGGAAAGAATCTGTCACTTCTGAAGCCTGCATTGGTTGGGTGTGACTTATGCTCCAAAGGACTAAGGATGATACTCTAAATTAACCATAGAACCTGATTCTAGCAATATTTGTTTACCATCTTGGTATTCCACTGTCCTAAATGAAAAAAAAAACAAAAATACACCCATACAATTTTGCTTTCCTTTTGCTAAATTGGCTTGTCAAACGTAACGCAATTTAGTAAGTTCATTATGTCTGCTTTTTGTGACCCTGTAAAAACACCCTCGTACAGTTTTTACCTTGCAAAATGAAGAAGGAAAAAAAAAAAAATTACAGGGGGAAAGCAACAATACAGCTTATTCTGTGAACAAAATATCTGGCCAACCAGACCAGCCTTACATCGTTTTTTTTACTAAAGGCCTATGCACTCAGCTCTGATAGTGTAAGCAGACCTTACAGCAAGGGACAATCTGTCATACAAAGTATATATACACCAACATTTCTTTTATTTGAAAGGCCATACTCTGATATTTATATTGACAAGGCACACAGTTTATTTGTACAGTAATAGATAAGAAGGGGAGGGGAGTGACACAGAAACAAGCCAGCAGTTTAAGAGCCCTGAGATTAAAGAAACAGTGGGGGAAGCTGCTGCGGGGCAGGAGCTGGCTCCGCACACCCCGGCAAAAACCAGAGTCTGGCCCCTGCAGACCCCGTGGGGCTCAGGGGCAGTGAATTCCCATTACAGGGAAGTTGAAAAGCGGGGGATGAGTGTTGAGGTCTTGTAGATAAAAGCCTGGCTACTGTAATGTAGTCTCATCTTCGTAGGGACAAGCCCCCTTCAGTCGGTCTTGAATTGGCTGTGCTCCGTTCAGAAGGGCGTTGGGCTCCGTTCAGAAGGGCATGCACTGCTGAGGAGCACCCCCAGCCCTGGGAAGCTGCTCCATCCCCAGATAACGCCTCTCATTTAAGCCACACTGCCTCCATCCCATGGCTCCCAGTGCACCTCTTCCCCCTTGCGCGGATGCCAGAGTTGTTCTTCCAGCTTTTCAGAAAGCACCAGTATCATTAACACTGGTTATTTGTGCAGGCTTTTGTGCATGTAAGGCGTGCGTCAGAAATGCAAGTTATGAAAGAATTCTCATTTTCGTGAATCCTAACGAGAATATACATGGCAGGTGCTTATCGCAGCAAACAGCACAGTGTGGGAGGATTGCAACACCATACGGCAATGAGTGAAAAGTTTGGCAAGCTTCTGGCAAGAAGTAAAGAAGCGGCCCCAGCATGATAAATTCATGTATTGCTTCTTTCACTGCAAAGCACCGCTCCCCCCAAATACCTGTCTCTGGAAGTCATTTTGCATCAGGCCATGAAGGTGGTCAGTCTCACTGCAGCACAAGCACTGAACTCGCGCTTGTTCGCCTGGTTGTGCAATGAAGTGGAAAATGAGCATCAAAAACTTCTCCGTACAGAAGTGAGCAAGCTATCGAGGGGCAAGGTGTTGATTCATTTCTTTGAGCTCCCTTTCCAACAGACACATTTCCTGCAGTGATTTTCATTTAGAGTGTGCCTGTTGTTTTGCAGATGAGTTGTGGCTGTCAAGAACAGCCTATTTAGGGGAATTGTTCACGTCTGGTGTGCTGAATGCCAGTTCCCAAAAAAAAGACTGAAAACTATCCTTTTAGCATTGTGACAAAATAGACACACAAAAAAAGCCTCAAAAACTGCAGTTAAAACAGGAGAAGGTGAAAAGAGAAATTGGCAATCACTTTACAGCTGAAGAAATTTCTTCATTAAACCTGGGCTGAAAAATTTGTCCTGACCACGTTGCTAAGATAAAAGACCATTACCTGAATTATTTAACCAGCTGTGCAAATAGCTGCATAAGACTTTCCCAAATGAAAACGGGATAAAGACCCTTTCTCCATGGAAGGCAGCCTTCAGATAAAGGGACAGGAATAGTGGACCAGCTGCTTGAATGTAAGCTTGAGTTGTCTGACGCGTGGTTGAGCAGGACAGAGAAATTTAGCTGGTGCCAATACTTTTAATGCCCTTCCAGCCTCTGTGGTTTTATGAGGTTGATGACCAAATTCCGTTAAAAAGCCGAGCAGGTAGATAAATTCCTGTCCAGAATTGTACTTTGGGCTGCAGTTTACTTTAGCTCCTTCCTAGAATCACTCCTGGACCCATTTTCTGTAATCCCTGTTCATCCACAGTTTTCTCAGAGCTAGGCAGAGAAGAAGGAAAGGGAAAGGGAAAGGGAAAGGGAAAGGGAAAGGGAAAGGGAAAGGGAAAGGGAGAGGGAAAAGGAAAATTATTAGAGCAGAAGAGAAGGAAGCTTTGTTTTTTTTCCATATATTTAAAATTCTGTAAGACTGGAAAGAAAATTGAATTTTTTTTCTCATGCTTAACAGTATTCCAGATAAGAACAAAGGAAAAATGTTACCCTTCTTAGACAATAGTCAAGTTAAAAAAAAAAAAAAAATCAATCCACTTGTCATAATTTGCAAGCCTACTAGCATACATCAAATTGTCATTTATGACATATTTGCTTCCTTCTTGTTAAGCAAAGCAAAGCACTATTAGCAAGACATACAGGTATCTTATTGTTTGTGGTTCCATTTTTTTTAAAATGTATGTTATATCTCAAAAGGAAGTTATAGTTTAATAGTTTGGGTTTCCTGATGTACTGTGAATTCACAAGAAAGATGCTAAACCTTTTAAGATGTCACATAAACTGTGTGGAAATAAAGGAATATGTGCATACCGTATTTCAATTAGTATTATTTTTAAGAAGCCAGGTTATAAATGAGTAGTTATAGATCTGCTGAAGTATGTATTTCAATGAGACTAAAGAATAAAAGCCAAAAAAAAAGGATAAATCATTTGTCTATCCATGCATCTGTAGGTTATTTTCACTTTGTTCATTCTTAACAGGGACATTCAGTCATTCTTCAGACAAATAAAAAGCAAAAATGCATATCAAAATGGGGAAAGCAACTTAGAAATCAAGTAAAGGGGAAAAAAAAAAACAATTTAATGATGTTGAAGTTAAGAGTCGTTTCCTCTCTTTCAACAACGCATAAGATGGTTAAAGATGGTCAGAACTAGAGCTCCCAGTAAGTTGCCGTGCCCTATTTTAAACCAGTGGAAGGCAGGAGAGCTCTATGCAGTGATGAATCATAGAATCATAGAATTATTAAGGTTGGAAAAGACCTCTGAGATCATCTAGTCCAACTGTCAACCCAACAACACCATGCCTACTAAACCATGTCCTGGAGTGCCACATCCACACGTTTTTTGAACACCTCCAGGGATGGGGACTCCACCACCTCCCTGGGCAGCCAGTTCCAATGCCTCACCACTCTTTCAGTAACAAAATTCTTCCTAATATCTAATCTAAACCTCCCCTGGCGCAACTTGAGGCCATTACCTGAAATGATAGTAAAAGTGATGTTTTCATTTCCTTTTGATCAGCAAGATAACTGTTTTGTTACCAGTTTAGCAAAGTGGCAATACCCTAGCAAGGTGGCTTAAGGTGGCTTCTCTTTACTGTAGTTTTCCAGCTGTGAATTCACCATTTGGGAGGGACTAAACTTGCAGTATGCTAGACTGTATGCATGCCATCGGTATGCTACAGACACTTGAATACAAGTGAAAGAATGTATTTGCAAACCAACAGAAATCTTCAATGTTAAAGAAAACCGTCCTCTACGTAAACGTGAACTTAATGGCCTCAGCAAGTTTAAGGATACATTTCATTGCCAGGTTAGGACAGATTTTTCAGTATGTATCAACATAGTGAGTACACACCTAAAGCAACAGCACACTGTGCTTCTGAAAGTCAACTTTGAACCTTCTGTTCTCACCTGCCAAGAAACAGCACCTGGGTACATAGGGCTTCCCACAAATAGTTTGAAACAAGTAGGGTAATGTTCCATAAATTTTTTAGCTGCTCTTGATTATTTGAGATGCATAGAGGAAATGTTGGATGTGTGTTGAGTGAGAATGTAACAGTACTTTTCATTTTACTGTCAAAATTATACATGTCTGTATTATAAAATGCATTCATGCTTCATTTCTCTATTGCAGTATCCCAACTAATAGCATAATCTGTAACCAGTCTTTAAAGAAATACATAATACACATTTGCACTGTATGTCTTGTTATCTGAAATGTGCAGGAACCAGTATGCCTTGCTCTTCAACCTGACATGTTTACAATAGCGAAAAAAAAATTACAGAATTTATTTAAATAAGGGAAGGTGCTGCAGAGGTCTGTGGAAAAACAGTATCAGTCACAACTTAGCAATTGGCTTTAGTAGCAACCTTTACTATACGCTTCATTTCTACAGCTCCCTATTTTATGTTGAACTTCCAATATAAAACATTAATAATGCTCTGCAAATTGGGGTTGAGCTAAGTGTGCTCCAAACTAAGATCCAATGCACATGAGAAACAAGTCAGAAATAAAGAAAGTAGGGCATTTCCATCTGTGACAAGGCTTACCAGGAAGTTACCACTGCAAAGTGAAGTGTCCTACATAGACTAGAACAGAAAATGGTCTGGGAAGGAATGTAATTAAAACTAAAGAAGATGAACAATGGAAGAGAGACTTCCAGCAGGTGAAGAGCAAAAGGTCAAGAATCTGGGAAGCTGATCATCATTATCTCTCAGAAATTCTCACTGCAGAAGGGGAAAACTATCTGGCAGTGGCAGATCATCCTAAAGAAGAAAAAGAATTTGATCTAAGGGGAACTTCAGCTAGCAGTGGGGGCAGCTGCCCCTGTTGCTGTCTTCTGTAGTTATTGACCAAATACAAAGATCGTTACATTAACGCAGATGGAAATGAGTTGATGGGATTAATGCATGTGTGGTCACACCCAGTGAGCAAATTTCCGTTTGAGATTCTTCAAAACTTTATGTGTGACCCGCTCCCGAGGAATTGGAAGAGGTTGGTTGAATGGCTTTGCTGTGGAGCCTGGCAGAGGAGAAGGATCAGAGGGCGCCATGGTAACACGTGTGCCTGAGCTTGTGTTTGGATGAAAAGATCAAAGAGGCTGTGAAATGCCAAATATAGGCGCTCGCCCTCGAGACTTTAGATTTCGGTCCTTTTAGGGCAATTTCAATATTAGAACACTAGGCAGATAAAAGAAATCTCGCAGTCTAAAACTGACAATCTTGGATGAATAAATTCACCTTGGCAGCAAAATGCAAGGCTATTTGGATGTAATAAGAAAAATAGCAGAGGAATGCCCAAAGGTATGAGTGATGTTGCTATGCTGAGCATTGATAAGGCTTTCATTGTGGACAAAAAGATACCAAGTATAAAGTAAGTTTAGTATTCGATGTGCTGTGAACAAAATGAAGGACACACATTATAATCCATCATAAAATGGAATATGTAGTAAATTGCAGAAAGACCAATTTCCCTTCTTTCTTTTTGTTCCTGGCTATAAAAGTATGAGAAATCCTATTCTTACCTTTCACATCTCAGTCACATTTTCTTCTTGCACTAGGATGCCTGAACCAAGCAATCATAGCTTTTAAGATTCTTTCAGCTTTAAAGTCATGTTTTCAAGAGCATGAATGTGTAGCACGATTTTTTGCTGATCTTTGAACTCTCCCCCACTGTAAAAATAATAGCTGCTTATCTCAGGCTCATGATGTGCTTTCATGCATTTGTGAAAGAAGAGTCCAGTTCAGGAACTATAGGCACAGAGTCAAAAAATAATAATGTTGATGCAAGAACGCATAAAACAAGAATAGCAATGTTCAGTGCTGCATACTGCAGTGAAGCCACACACTGTACTGGATACTACTGATGTGTAGCGTTTTCCAGCTCAAGTGGTGTACTCAGAAATAGGGTAATTAATTTCTCACAAATATTCTGATACAAAGGGTGAAAAGTTCTTCTTATGGGGAAATCTTACCTTCTCTGGCTTTAGTGAGCATTGTTTGAAATTAAGACCAGTACTTGGCTACTGGAATCAAAGGATGCAAGTAATTCCCAACAAAATAATCTTATACCATTTTCAAACATAAAGTGGAAAATAGAAAAGGACACTAATTGGACAATGTATGTTCCCCTGGGAGTTGAAAAGGGAAGTTGTGCATGAAAAGAAAATAAGTTTATGGAACTGAGGAATGAGACTGAAGGTCATAAGTAGGCTAGCAAGTCATATTCATGGACAAGGACGTTGGTATGCTTGTTTTGGTTTCCCACATAAACACAGTATCTCGGCTTGCCAAGTCCAGTATGTGAAAAAGAGCCAAAATTAGGGCTAGAAACAACTGGAAGAAACCCCATTATCTCAAAATGTACTTAACTTCAAGAAATAAGTTTCCCCACTTGATTTCCCTGGCTTGCCAGTATGGTTTCTGATTTTTAAACATTCTTTTCTTTTTCCTGTTGCTAAGTGAAAGTCTCATATAAACAAAGGAAATCAACTGTGTTAAAAGGATGGAAATGACTGTATGCAAAAAGCTGTCAAATCTACAGAGTAAGCAAACTGTAAAAAACATTTCTTAACCTAATCCTTTCAGTTACAGCAATGCTGTGCACTACTCATGCTGTTCAAAGAAAGTTAGTGTGTTGTGGGTTAAAACTGTTCGGAATTAATTCTCTCAATTTAAGAAAAAGAGTTTCTGTAGCCTCAATGATATGCTTGGGGCTTTTTCAGGATTTTTTTTGGTTTTTGCATTTCTTTCCCAGAAGGAGCAATTTGGATGATAATTGTAAGCATGAAGTGTCTAGTGTACTCTGTGGCCCTGCAGGGTCATGTTCTAGTTAGTTTGAGAGACCAAAGCTTCCTTCAGCTTCCCACTACGCGGTCACGGGAGAGGGATGGAAAACTCCTGAGAGCAAACAGGTCATAGGTGGGCTGAATCGCCCCTTGGATCCTTGTTTTGCTCCACTGCAGGTACAGGCAGGCTATACTTCTAAACGAGGAGCCTCAGCTGAACACCTAGGCTGACGAGTGCAGGCTGTAGTACTGGAAGAACTAAAAGGCAGTTTTATGCCCCAAAGCTCACATAACGCTTCACCTCTCTATACTGTGACCACAATGCATGGTTGGCTATGAGCGTGGGTCTCGGGTCTCATACCAATGGCATTAATAGCTGGAGGATACCTAATACAGCATAGGAAAAGACATGGTTTAAAAGTCATAGGTCTACTTCAATTGCAGAAATAGTATCGACCTATTCATATTAAATGGATATATAGCCCTTGGTTTAAAGAAATGTCAGTGCAGCCAGAAAAAGAAAAAAGCATCTTCTGCATGGCTTATGCCACAGTTCTCCAACTATGATCCACAGGCAGTTAACGAGTTATATATGCTAGCTGTTCTGATTTCCAGCTACAAACAGCTTAAGTAGATTAAATATTACCCCAGATTCTTTCTCTTAATAATACAAGGGATGTTAAGCACTTGGGAACAGGAGGGCAGGTGGTCTGCATAATCGCTGAATAGGAAGGGCCCAGGAGACACTCTTGCTAAGATATGCGTTTTATGAAAAATTTTGAGGATTCCTACAATAACAGCAAAATCTAGTCCAACAATAAGAAGTGAGTACAGAATGCTACGGAATTTAGCACCAATAAATATGCTCCCTTTGAAATGGTGAATTAGATGTGCAGCAGGATCTGGTCACACTTCAAAGAATAATATGCAGAGCTGAAGATCCATCTGCTTGCTCTTGCTATCCATTGAGGCTCCTGTATGTTAAGCAGTCTTTTGACTACTTCAAAGCACGTTTGAAGTCTTTGCTGTGCCTATCCCATGCACAAAAAGCAAACGTGCCTTAACAATATCAGTAGCTGGTATTTTTGTTCATTTTACTTGTAAATGAAAACAATTTGTTCCTGCTATGTATCATTTCCGGACTCTTTTTTTTCTTTTCTTTTTTTTTTTTTTTTTTTTTTTTTTTTTTTATTGGGAGGGGCGGNTTTAGCTATGATAGCGAGGGCCGTCTAACAAACGTTACATTCCCAACTGGAGTTGTCACTAACCTTCATGGGGAAATGGAAAGGGCCATTACAGTGGACATTGAGTCATCCAGCAGAGAGGAAGATGTCAGCATTACTTCCAACTTATCATCAATTGATTCTTTCTATACCATGGTTCAAGGTACTGTAAACAAAAGATTTCTCAGCAGATACTGACTTCAAAACTGCTTTCTTACGGTACAGGCAGCTCCAGTCAGATTCGTTAGAGGGAAACTTCAGAAGTGTAGTGTTTGGAGGAAGGGGTGATACATACATAATTTTATACATATATAGAAAGAACTGTTCAGGGAAAGAAAGAGTTGCAGTGGAAGTAGAATTAAATATGTTTTCTGACCAAACAGCTTTTTTAAACAGCTATGAGAAGTAGTCAGAATACCTAGTTTGCATTAAAAGGGAATCTTGGAAAGGAGGGGAGAGGAAAGGGAAAAGGAGGAAGGGGAAAAAGGAAAAGGAGGAAAGGGAAATAGTTGCAGAAATAGTGTGAAGTGAGATTTTAGCTTTAAAATAGCATGTGATGTCCCAGCAGCCACATCCTTGCAAAAGTCAGTAATTACAGTATGCTTAGGATTAGGCCAAAAATGCCAAATGAAACAGCAGAAAATGTGTTTTGTGCCAGTCCAAAGAGTGTACTCGGAGGGTGGGATTTTTCTTAAGTGTTTAAGCGACTTTGAAGATGAGTACCAAAGGCATTTGTGCTCTCCTGTGATACAGATACTCCTACCAGTCTCACCCTGAGTGTTCATTACCATTATGTGAAGTCAAGATGTTATGTGCACATATTGCGTAAAGTGTGCAGGACAAAGGCAGACTCTTAACCCATGTAAGTAACCTGTGCATCTCTTTTGTGCCTTTTCAGATCAGTTAAGAAATAGCTACCAGATTGGTTACGATGGCTCACTGAGAATCCTGTATGCCAGCGGCCTGGACTCACACTATCAGACAGAGCCACACGTGTTGGCTGGCACTGCCAACCCAACAGTGGCAAAGAGAAACATGACCCTTCCAGGGGAGAACGGGCAGAACCTGGTGGAGTGGCGATTCCGGAAAGAGCAAGCCCAGGGAAAAGTCAATGTGTTTGGCCGAAAGCTTCGGGTAAGCATGCAAGCATGCATGATATCTACTGCATTCGCATTAAGTGAGAGGAAATGTAAATACATTACTGTAGCTATTGCTGTCCAACAACCACAGAATATTTACCATACACATGCTTACTGTAGAGCTGGAAGTACTTGCTTTTATTACTTCATTTATTGGCTGTTTTTCCTTATTAATTGCTCTTTTCTGTGGAGTTTAAACTGTTGGTTTTAGCCTGGAATGCATTGGAATGAATCGGGATAAAAGAATAATTTTCTGCTTTCCTTCACTGTTTTTGTTTCTGGTATTGAATTCACACACCTCATTTTGAATCTTGTTTTAAATTATTCTACCATAAGTTAGCACAGTCCTAGGATCTTCTTTCTTTTTTATTTTAAATAAAAATGATACTAATACTTATTTCTGGTAGAAAGGGTATAACTGTGTATGCATGTGTATGGCATATTCCTCTAACATATGTCTTTACCACTTTGTTGGCATTTCTTCTTCCTATATAGTGAGTGAAATATAAGTAGGAAGCAAACTATGATTTATGACAGCCATTTGGTAAAAACAACATAGATTAAGCATTTAAAATTGGGTTGCCAGGAGACCATTTCAAGACCACATCAGAGGTCTGACTTACTATTAGAACTGAACTCAGTTCTTTAAAATAAGGCCTAGGCAGTATATCAAATGAAGGTAAGTAATTTCAGACCACTCGACTTCTAAGAGGTAACATGCCATTTTAAACCTTAAAATCCTTTATATCTTCCTTTGGAATGAGAAAGGAGGGAATGCTGTCATGCACTTTATATTCCTCTCTACCACTTGCTCTGCAAGAACAATGGATTTTTTTCCAAAAAGGAAAAATTATTATGCACAGTAGCTGCTGCTTAAGAACAACATATTTGTACCTAGCTATGGCAGCTGTCTTACATGGCTAAGGAAGAGGAAAAGGAAGCCATGCTTCTGGAGCTCATCCTTGTAGTTCTGGTTCATAGGCATGTCATTACATGCCAGTTACATTATCCCTTATTCCAGTGGGATAATACACTTGCCGATTCATTTGTGAAAGAAGCCCAAGAGAAAATAAAAAAAACATACCAATGGCATTTGGTTTTGGCACTGAAACAAATTGCCATGAGTCCAGTTATCAAAAGTGAAGCAAATTTTTGGCATTCAGGTCCAGAGGAGGTAAAAGAAATGTCATGGGCCACTTTAACTTGGAAGAGTTAACGGGAAAAAAGGAACAGCAGAGAAGAAGGAAAGATTTAACAAGGTGGAGGGGAAAGTGAGACATAGATTAGGATAAAATAGTAATAATTAAAAGTGTATACAAATGGGACAGGTAGGGCAAGTGGAGAATATAGGCTAATAAGAGAAAAAATGCCTCAAAAAAGAAAGTAAAGAAACTTGTCAGCAAAGGAAAAGAAAAAAAAAGGCTTTTTAAAAATTTATTTACATGGGAAGATACTACAGAAATGTTGCTTGGGGGTGGGTGGGGGGATGTAGGGAAGTAGAGAAAGAAAACAACAGAAAGAAGAACAGGAATAACTTGGGGAGCTCATCCTTTCCATCTACAGATATGTCAGTAACATTTTGCTGCAAAAAAAAAGACAAATCTAGAGAAAAAACAGTGACAAAATGTATTGCCAGTAAATGTACTCATGTATGACACTGTTTTCTATATATGCAGTATCTGACATTACAACGTACACTCTCAGGTACTGTCTCGGTTTTCTATCTTGTATTAGTTCTACCCACTACTAGTAGTTTTTATAAAGAAATGAATTACAAATTATGTCACCACCCCTTAACCAAACAATCCTCTGTCAATCTTACTTGTGTCCAGACTTGTTTCATATTTATTCAATAAGCTAGTTTTGTCCCTGGACCTGTACATTTGGTCTGTAGGCTGGCCTTTGGCAGAGGTCCTGACAGTCCTCTACACGAAAGAGCCTTTTTAGGGCATTTGTATTGAGGCCAGACAGACCCTCACTCTCAAGGGTCTCTAATAGAGGAGCTGGTATGAGCTCCGTCTCAAGGGGCGCACCCAGAGTAGACAGGTAACACAGACAAGGGAGCTTACAGGAAGAGTTTGCTCTGCCTCCTCCTAAGACCTGACAGCTCTGCAGAGGTTCCCAGTTTTCACATTACCTCTTGAATCGCTCTGTAAGGCAAAGCAATATATTCGTACTCCTAATGGGGGAATCACAGTCAGATTTCATGCTTCTCATTGGAAAGAAAAACAGGAGTTAAAGCAGAGTAGGATAAATGGACACCTAAATTACTGAAATGTAGCAGGACAGTAGGTAGGGACTGTCAAGAGCCTCAGTTACATGTCATTAAGTGTTTCTTCATTGAACATTTTCTGAGTTACTATTCTGTATTGGGTTTGCATGGCAAGGTTTTGGTAGCAGGGGGGCTAGCAGGGGGGCTTCTGTGAGAAGCTGCTAGAAGCTTCCTCTATGTCCGATAGAGCCAATACCAGCCAGCTCCATAGACGGACCCGCCACTGGCCAAGGCCGAGCCCATCAGCAATGGTGGCAGCACCTTTGGGAAAATGTATTTAAGAAGGGAGAAAAAAAAAAAAAGAAAAAAAAAACAGGACAAAACTGCAGCTGGTGTGAAAAGTGAGAATATATGAGAGGAACAGCCCTGCAGACACCATGGTCAGTGAAGAAGGAAGGGGAGGAGGTGCTCCCGGCGCCTCCAGCAGAGATTCCCCTGCAGCCCGTGGTGAGACGATGGCGAGGCAGGCTGTCCCCCCAGAGCAGGTTTGCTGGCAGGACCTGTGGACCTGTGGGGGACCCATGCTGGAGCAGTTTGTGAAGAACTGTAGCCTGTGGGAGGGACTTGCGTTGGAGAAGTTCGTGGAGGACTGTCTCCCATGGGAGGGACCCCGTGCTGGAGCAGGGGAAGAGTG
>VZTL01002216.1:34697-51301 GCA_013400535.1 Scopus umbretta
GCGGGGGGAGGAGGTGAGAAAATTGGGAGTGAAGTTGAGTCCGAGCAGGGAGGGTTGGGGGGGAGGTGTTTTAAGATTTGGTTTTATTTCTCATTACCCTACTCTGATTTGACTGGTAATAAATTAAATTAATTTTCCCTGAGTCTGTTTTGCCCGTGACAGTAATTGGTGAATGATCTCTCCCTGTCCTTACCTCAACCCACAAGCCTTTCGTTCTATTTTCTCTCCCCTGTCCAGTTGAGGAGGGGAGTGACAGAGTGGCTCTCGTGGGCACCTAGTGTCCAGCCAGGGTCAACTCACATACTTTTATCATAATGAAACCCAGAGGTTTCAAATATATTTGGAGTGTGACTGTCTTAGGCACAATAAAAACATTCACATTTTGCTGTAAAAGCATTTTGGTAGCAGAGCTGTTGTTAAGAAACGCTTCAGTTGAAGGCAGGATTTTAGCTGACGTGCTATTCCAGCCCCATAACGTCCAATGAAAGAAGCTGTATCACCAAAACTTGTTATTATAATTGCCATCTGTATTACGAGATTATGCAAGCACAGCCAAGATTTCGCCAAGAGCTCACCTGTCTGAAAGCAAGGGCTCTGTCAGCAAATTCTGGACGCATGAATCTGGCTGGAGAAGGTGGCATTCCTTTCTTTCCCCTCATATCCTGCCCTCAGGCAGACCAGATAGATGGAAAGTGAGAAGGCAAGGGATGTTGTTATCCCATTTAGCAGATAAGGCAGTGAGACAGCCAGATTAAGTACTTTGCTGCAATTCACACCGGAAGGATGTGCTTAGTCGAGAAATTAACCACAATAGCTTGGACACCTGCCTTAACCATAAAACCACCCTTCCGTCTTTGCCAATTCAGAAGTGCCCATTCTCACTTCAGTGTCTAAGCCTGAGAGGGAGACAAGAAAATTAATAAAAATCCTCATTAAATGTGAAATAATGAAGGGAGGATGGAGAGAAAGGAAGAGGAAAAAAACAGTGAGGCAAAACAGGCAGGGAGATGCAGAGATGAGTGCAGGCATGTGTGATGTGTGGGAGAGGCTGGGATATAAAAGCCAGAGACAAATAAGATTTAAGAGTGAATTTAGGCAAATGAGTGAATATTAAATGTTGGAAAATTTAAACAAAAACTACCTGAAAATGAAAAATTAAAAAAAAGAGGACAAAACGGAAGTGAATGGGAATGCTTCATAGATAAGTTTAACCTACAATCAGTCTTGTAGCATTAATTTTTCAAAGTATATTTAAATAACATTTGATGGCTTGTTAAATATATGAAGTAGCTATTCTGCATCTGCTAGATTTTGTGTTCCCTATATAGAAGATTTACATGAAAACATGATTTTTGTTCTGAAACTGATAGTGCAGATTGTTCTCATGCCAGTGATTTCATATTGAAAAAGAGAAAGATAATGTGGATAGACACACCGACCGATATAAGCAAAACTGAGCATTTGTAGGATTTTCTTTTCATATTTGCCTATGACCCATCACCAGCACTTTAATACTTCATACATCAATAATAAAGGTTCTAATTTATATTGATCTTTTAGAAGCTTATCAGCCTCAGGGTATAAGTACCAATGTCTGTGACACAGGGATTTTTGAACACGCAGCCCTGAAAAATGCAAAGATCCTCCAGTCATTTTTCTGGCCAGGATATCTATTTTTTGTTCATTTCTGAATGTTATGTAGCCATCTTTCTTCACCTCTTTGTAACGTATGCATGAATTACTTGAAAAGGAACTTTAAAAAAAAAATCTCAATAGACGTAACTGTATGTCCATTTGGTCCCTACTTCCCATATGTTAGCAAAATACAGTGTTGAAAAATCTTAGTTATCAGTGTTTCACCTTTACTCGGAATAACTTTAAAAGGAGACAGCAGATACAGAAATGGTTTACAGATGAATAAAGAAATCCTAGAAGCCTGTTTGAGAACGGTAAAAACCAGTTCAGTGCAGAGGAGGAACAGAAGATTGCAAAGATACCAATGCGGGAAAAGAAAACCAGAGATTTCCCTTTTATAAACACAAAAATGAGAGCTGATTCAATGTAACTGAAAGTTAGCACATTTAGAACACTAAAGGCTGGGGGGGGGGGAAGCTTCAATGTGAAGTACAGAAATCACTATCCCACTACTATAGTTTACATATATAAATAATACAGTTTTCAACATAAATGTATCTAGGCTAAGGTTTAATTTCAAATTAAAGCAGTTATAAACGTCAAAGCATGAATAGCTGTTTTTCAGTGGTTCAGTAGTCTTCCAGTCATTTATTGCTTTAAGTGGTCATTTAACTAGGCGAAAGACATAATCCTCTACTAAGGATTTCAGCCTCATAAACATACTGCAGCTGTGGATGGTATACTGAGTTAAACTTCAATTTGATCCAGAAGGGGAAAGCCTATGTTCTGAAGGCTGTTTAATCTTAATTTGAAGACTTAACGTGCTTTTGAAGATCTTAATTTTGTATTTACCGTTTGAAAAATACTTGCTGTGGAGGATTAGGATTCAGTTCCTTCTTAGCGTGATCGTTATAAACTGGACAAGCGGTTGCTGGGAGTATGTTTTGACAATAATTTGCAGATATACTTTGGACTGCCTACACAAGAAGTAGTTTGTTCGCTGAAATGGCCCCGTTTATTACAGAAGTTTTCAGCGCACGTCTTTCAGTATTTTCTTAACAGTTGACTAAGCATCAAAAAAGAACACACTGCAACAAATTCTGGGCCATCTCTTGATATAATGAGACCTTCTAAAGTAGATGCTAATGTAACGCCTTACGTTTATATCAAGAAGTTGCTAAAATAATTTACGCACACAGCAAATCAATCACTGTAAACGGTATTTAAAGAATAGCTAGTTTTGTGGAAATAATAAGTGGCTAGGGTTTGAACAGCATGATTTATTGTGTCATTTTGTTTGCTTTAAAAAGGTTAATGGCAGAAACCTCCTTTCAGTTGACTTTGATCGAACCACAAAGACAGAAAAGATCTACGATGACCACCGTAAATTTCTGCTGAGGATTGCCTACGACACGTCAGGGCACCCCACCCTGTGGCTACCGAGCAGCAAGCTGATGGCTGTCAATGTTACCTATTCGTCCACAGGTCAAATAGGCAGCATACAGCGAGGGACAACTAGTGAAAAAATAGAGTATGATGGACAGGGAAGGATAGTGTCTCGAGTGTTTGCTGATGGGAAAACATGGAGTTACACATATTTGGAAAAGGTAAAGAACATTCAGGTTTTAAAAAATGCTTTGAACGGGCTGAAATTCTGCAGCATCTGACTGCTGCATACAAAGCAAAAACAGGTAGCAGAAGCACATTTCAATTATTCTAAGTATCAACATGTGACTCCTAGGGGAATGTTTTATGCAATAGATACGTAATCACACTGTAGCTAATTGCTAGGAATTGATGTCTTTTTAAATTATTTAGGCCACTGACTAACAAGAAGCATCTGTATTTACCTTTTATCTTAACACTTAAAATAAGGCACAGGGACTAGATCCCTGCAGTGTAATTCAGTTGAAAATAATTTGTTTGTAAATTCTTCACTGTTGTTTTTTTTTCACTACCAAGAAAAGCTCTTGTTTCTAAATAGTTACAGCTGTCAATTTGTACTTGCTGTATGTTGTAGCATCAAAATAAATGATAGGCAAAAGATCAGGAATCTTCATTATAGACAACGATTGCTGAATGATAGCTCTCCCTCTAGAAATCTCTGTGAAAATCCCCCTTGGAAGATCTCTTGTCTGCTATGCAAAAAGAGAATACATTTCTTTCTGGGGTTTAAATATATTTCTATTGAAGCTGTTGCTCAGCAAATACTGTTTACTAGTCATTGCAGACGTAATTTAATCAAGACCTATGATGCATAATGGCCACACATCAGAAAAATGTCAGAATCATTCCGAGTAGCTCCTTTTGATATAAATAATCAAACAATTGTTTTGCCTACGTCTTAAAAGCTTACAGAACAAGAACACAGTATTCAGGGATCTCAGGCTATTCAGATTCTTCAAAATCATCTCTAATTGTAGGGAAGAAATTGTATCTCCCATATGTTGTTCTCCTTGTGAGTTAATGGCTTTAAGACAGTTTTACTTCTTCCCATATTAAACATGACTTATCTGAATCCATTGACAATCTGCTGTTTAGCTGTGAGTGCTTGATAAAAGAGTGATACAGTCATAACAAGTAGCAAATTATGAATGTGGAACTACTAATTACAGAACCCCTTACAATTAAGCATCCAAGTAAATTAGGCAGGGAGATGTTAACAACATGTAAGGTCAAGGATAACTCAATTAAAGAGGAGATAATTTTCTCAAGTGGGAATGTCACATTTTTGTGAAGACATAGCATCAGTATATGGGGGGGAAGTATCCACCATTTGTCACATGGTAAAAATCTGTTCTTAATTTTCAGTCAATGGTTCTTCTGCTTCATAGCCAACGGCAGTATATCTTCGAATATGATTTGTTGGATCGGCTTTCTGCTGTCACCATGCCCAGTGTTGCTCGTCATACCATGCAGACTATCCGCTCCATTGGCTATTACCGGAATATATACAACCCCCCAGAAAGTAATGCTTCTGTTATAATGGACTACAACGAAGAAGGGCAGCTCCTTCAAACTGCTTTCCTGGGGACAAGCCGAAGAGTATTATTCAAATACAGACGGCAGACCAAGCTCTCAGAAATTTTATATGATAGTACAAGAGTTAGTTTTACTTACGATGAGACAGCAGGAGTCCTGAAAACAGTAAACCTTCAAAGCGATGGTTTTATCTGCACCATTAGATACAGGCAAATTGGCCCACTGATTGACAGACAGATTTTCCGCTTTAGTGAAGACGGAATGGTAAATGCCCGATTTGACTACAGCTATGACAATAGCTTCAGAGTGACTAGCATGCAAGGTGTCATCAATGAAACCCCATTGCCCATTGATCTCTACCAGTTTGATGATATCTCTGGCAAAGTTGAACAATTTGGAAAATTTGGAGTTATATATTATGATATTAACCAGATCATTTCGACAGCTGTAATGACCTACACAAAACACTTTGATGCACATGGCCGCATCAAGGAAATTCAATATGAAATATTTCGATCATTAATGTATTGGATTACAATTCAGTATGATAACATGGGACGAGTGACAAAAAGAGAAATTAAGATCGGGCCATTTGCCAACACCACGAAATATGCTTACGAATATGATGTAGATGGTCAACTCCAGACAGTTTATCTGAATGAAAAAATAATGTGGCGATACAACTATGACCTGAATGGCAACCTCCACTTGCTCAACCCCAGTAGCAGTGCCCGTTTGACGCCACTTCGCTATGACCTGAGAGACAGAATAACTCGACTAGGTGATGTTCAGTACCGATTAGATGAAGATGGATTTCTGCGTCAGAGGGGTACCGAAATCTTTGAATACAGTTCAAAAGGCCTTCTTACTCGAGTTTATAGCAAAGGCAGTGGGTGGACAGTGATTTACCGTTATGATGGACTTGGACGACGAGTTTCCAGTAAAACTAGCCTTGGACAGCATCTCCAATTCTTTTACGCAGACCTTACATACCCAACCAGGATAACTCATGTATATAACCACTCAAGTTCTGAAATCACGTCTCTTTATTATGATCTGCAAGGACACCTTTTTGCCATGGAGATTAGCAGTGGAGATGAGTTTTACATTGCATCAGACAATACGGGGACACCACTGGCTGTTTTCAGTAGCAATGGTCTCATGCTTAAGCAAATTCAATACACTGCTTATGGAGAGATCTATTTCGACTCTAACCTTGACTTCCAGCTGGTAATAGGATTCCACGGAGGCTTATACGACCCACTGACCAAGCTAGTCCACTTTGGAGAAAGAGATTATGACATACTGGCAGGCCGGTGGACAACACCAGATATTGAAATCTGGAAGAGAATTGGGAAGGATCCAGCTCCTTTTAATTTGTACATGTTTAGGAATAACAACCCAGCCAGTAAAATACACGATGTGAAGGATTATATCACAGGTAAAAGAAGGTTACTTAATTACAAGACTGTCTCCCCCTTGCTCAAAAATTTACCTTTCTGTGTTCTCATAATCTGGAATCTGATTATCTGGGTTATAGGCTGAGGATATTGTCTGGGGAAGGTTAGTAAAGAAACTCTGAGGGAAGGTAATTGTTCAGAAAAGTACTCGGTGGTTAGAACCAGATCAACAAAGTGATTCTAGCTAGGAGTACTGGACCTATAGACATCCAGTTTAGACTGGAATTCACAATTTTGGTGAAGTACCTAAATATGTCCCATTTGGAAAAGTTCTTCATGAGGAAGCATTGAGCACTTAACAATGAGAATAATTACCGCAAACACGCTTATCAGGAATAGTGAAATAACAAATGGGAAATCTTGAAAATATCTCATCTGGTTTCAGACATTGATTTAGGTACCTGCATAAAAGATTAAGATCCACAGGCCATTATTAGCAACTATTACTGTGCCCTACACAGTCCTTATGGTGCTTTGATATTGGACTGTTGACCCCCAAAGATAATTCAGAGCATCTCAGTATACAGAGAGGCTGGGTTTTCCAAAGTACATTTTAGGGCACCAGTGGAATACATCTCTTCCTCTCCCACTGACTGAACTGTTAACACAAGGTGCCTCAGCTAGAGATCTCAGTGCATTGGGAGAGGAAAGAGGAGCCCTAGGTTCTCCTTCCAATACTGTTACGTATTACCCAGTGCTCTTTTAATGAAAAGAAAAAAGACTCCTTGAGCTAGTACAAGAGTAAGAACCCCTCAAGACCATTCATGAGAATCTCCTTACATGTGGATTCAAGTGAGGCTTCTTCATGGCTCTAGGCTACTGAGCAGTAAAAAGTGCATATTCATGGACCAAAAGTCCAAAGACAAAAGGGAGTGAGGCTGGAAGGTAGCAAGGGCAGGAGGGGTCTTTCTCTGACCAGTTTAACTCATTAACATGGCAGCAAATAATCACTGGAAGTTGGCTGGTATTTTCCAGGGTAGGTTTTTGCAAGGCAACTAATGTAATTTGGCTAAGAAAGAGAAGTCCAATAAGCTCCAGGGCCAGCACAAAGTAATGAGTACACAGCCAGGAGCAGGGAAGGAGTAGGATATTGAATAAGGAGTGTGAATTTCTCTTTTGGCAACAAAAAGCTGCTAACGTGCCGCTCCCTATATGATGAAGTTCTTAGGGAACCCATATGCTTTTTGTGGGTCTAAAGTTAGTGATGTGTAGTGTTTTCCATTATTCTACATGCAAAAATCTGACTGCACGTCACCAGAAGTCTCTGAAAAAAGCATTACTCATATGTTTGAATTTTCATATTTGAAGAGATGTAAATAATCCAAAATATTTTACACAGACAGGGCCAGACTACCGGAGGGGCTCAGCCCCACTTACTTACGAGTTGTGAGACTACCGCTCAAAAAAGCATCCCGGGAATCAAGTGGGTTTGCATTAATTTAACAAACAGCAGCTATTAACAGGGTTGCTAAAGGGCTGCCTGGGAGCAAGGATAATAACAGACCTTTGAATCTGTCCTCTTTTAGCAGCATGTGCTGTAGGGGATGCAGTTGCAATCAGATTCTTTGTGGCATTGAAAATGATGCACTTAAGTTCAAAAATTGCCCTCAAAATAGAGTTTTAGTTCTTAACATCCTTGATGTACGGAATACATAGACTCATATACTTATACATTACTCATATAAGGTTATCATTGCAATGAGTTCTTTGGCTGACTGGCAGTTTTAGATGCAGAGCCTCATGAGGCATATCATTTATCTGGAAAGGTTATAAATTATTTTAAGGTAAATATTTGTTATTCTTTTAATATTTGGAAAAATTTGGTTCCTTGTTCCACTTACTTGGGGTTTTCTGAGATGAAAACTACTAGACTGGGTAAGGAGCACTCTGCCAACTTCTGCTAAGCTTAGTATCTGTAAAGATAGGGTAGAAAGACAGAAACAAAGCGGAGCACCCATTCTTGCCCAACAATTGTTAACGAATTAATTGTTGGCATCCCTAATTTATTTATTTTTAACAGAACATAAAATGTATCATAAGTAATGTTATCTAATGCTAATTTAGTATCCTGTCTGCTTACCGATGGAACTGTAATACATTTCATTAGCTTTTAATTTCATTGGTGCAACTTCATCTTGGAAGAGGAGGAGATTTCTCTTGAATCAACATAAAATATTGCCCAAATCATTTAAAAGGTAATTGACCGTATAGGTGTTATTTCAGGGGTAGTTTGGTGACATTACAATAACACATATGTAACAAAAGGACAGAATGTGCTCTGCAGTACTTTTTCTTTCTTGCTCTGTTTTAAAGTATTGATGATGATGGTGCAACATAGAGCGTATGCAGCCTGACCATGAAATGCCAATTATTTTAGGCTGTATTAGAAGGAAATGTCACTTTGATTGTGCTCCTGTAGTTGTTCTGGAAGTCACTGAGGCCTTCAGAATTGCTGAAACCTGCAATGTCTTTCAAACAAGTATAGTGCAATTCTTACATAGAACAGAAGTTTTCTTGTAAGTTTAGAACTTCCAGTTTACTCCATAGGCTTGTTATTCTAGCTGTAACACAAATCTAAATCCATCTATATCAAAATGAAGACTGTTGAATAATGTTACAGAAGGAAATCAACTGTGCCAAAAACTACTCCATGTAAAAATTGTATGATTGCAAAAAATAGAACAATTCTATTATCTTTCTGGGTTTTTTTAATAATTCTTTTTCAGATGTTAACAGCTGGCTGGTGACATTCGGCTTCCATCTGCACAATGCCATTCCTGGTTTCCCTGTTCCGAAATTTGATTTAACAGAACCTTCTTATGAACTTGTGAAGAGCCAGCAATGGGAGGACATACCAGTAAGAAACAAAACTAAACATACAAATGGAACAAGACAGAATGTTCCCTTCTATTCAGATCTCATTAGGCATAGATAATCCTGACAGGGTTACTTTCTAAGCTGAATCTGAACTGTGCTTTTCAAGCCTCTAATTTAATATCTACTTTCAAAAGAATTTGAGAAATTATAGACAGTGTATTTTCTTACAGATTTGCTAAGTTAGGTAACATTTTAAATAAGCTTTTGCTTCCTTTCAGCAATAATAAAAATGCAGAAAGACAATAATGAATGAAAAGAAGTTTAAGACCCTTTAAAGATGTCTACGTTTCACAGCAGAATAGTACAGAGATTAGATTTGTACTACCACTCTGCCTGAAGGCAAAACCTGAACACTGTAGTAAAAAATAGACTGTGAAATAAACAGAAGAACAGGTGATATAAATTATGCATACCAGGTACCACTACAATTTTACTTCTCTTTAATATTAACCATGTTTTATATGTAAAGATAAAATATTGAAAATTAAATTACCTGAGGTAAAACCCATTACATTACATAAAACCAAAACTCCAGGTGCTTATAAAGTTCTTTGGGAGGAAAAAAATGAACTTCAGTCCGGAAAACCTGCTACAGTTTTAAATTATGGAAGAAATAAATGTGGAAGTTAAAATCTAAATCTGCTATTGAAGAAAATTATATTTACAAATCAAACTTACTCAAAGATCAAAGAGCTATGCCCTCAAAAATCCTAAAATTCTCAGCTAAGAAGGAAATGTTAAGAGACAGTAAAATGGGTAATCCCATTGTAAGCAGTCAAAACCAGATTGCTTTTTAAAAGAATCATGATAGAGAACTTTATGAGATTAAAAGAGGATATGATCTTGAAGAACTGTGCAACTTAATTTAGACAAAAAATCATTACAAGAGTGGCTCAGCAGAAGGGAGCTTATGGAAGCTAATTTTGCATGCATGAAGCGACCTGCTATATATATATTTTTTAATAGCCAGGGATTGAGTAACAGGGAAAGACCTTACAGCACAGCATGAGAATAGTGTCTCCCATGAACAGTAGAAGCAGTGAAGGAGGAGCACTGCAAGTACTCCAGGCAAGGTGATTGTATCAGGTGATGAGACACCTGTCATCAGGCATGGCTGTGAAGAACTATCAAAGGTTGTTTATTTAGATCTCAGAGGCTAAAGAATGCAATTATCTACTAACACCAACAAGGTGCATCAGGAAAAGAACCAGTCTGGTCAAAGATATTAATGAGAGCAGACAGCTAGCTGTCAAAAATCTTCACAAAAGAGCTCAACAACGTGAGGAGCGCCAGGGGCATGTGAACATGACAGAGAGAGGGAGAAGTGGGGAGAACCCAAAGATTCAAAATTCTCAGGTAGGAAGAAGTTGTGACTATGATATTCACCGTTGAACAAGCAAATGCAGCCAGGAGCCAGAAGTAAACACACAAACCACTTAGCATTTTGAAACATTCTAGAGTGAGGGAGCTTTACTGAGGTTTTGCTTCAGAGCTCTGAGGATAGATGTTAAAAATAAACAAACTTTGTCATTATGAAGTTGCTATAGCATCTTGCTGCTTTCACTGATGAGCGTGCTGTCTAGAATATATTTTGTGCTCAATAGTTTTCATGTAGGATTTACAACAGCTGAAATCCATACTTGTTAGCAAGCGCAGACAGGAATCTGCCACACTGAAGAAAAGTTGAGAGTCCAAGTCAATTCATAATTCCCACAGGAACTGTCCCCTCCAGAAAGCCACCCTCATGGCAGAGCAGAGAAGCCTTTGCAAACCTTTTGCTAGGCTTTGATTAGCAGCAGGGCTGCATTAAGGTTGCAGGAGTCTGTTAATGTCTCCTGCTTGGTCTCCCATCCAGAAATTTGGGAAAACTAAACAGGCTTTTGCCTCATTTGTCAGCAGTGAATCAAGTGGGTTAAACAGTATTTTACTGAAGGGAGAAGGGGTCAATTGGAAGATAAACTGAATCATCTACAGCAACTAAGTACTCCTTTTCAAAAGTGCAGCCAAAGCTATTTAAATCTTTATTTCTGTTTCCTGCCGAGACAACTGCTAGGGCAGCTGTCTGCTCCCCACCTCAGTCAATACTAGCTCATTCACAGCTTGTAGCTGTGAAGACCTAGGGTTAGACAGATAAGCTGTGCCTATTCTGCGCAGTTGTAAGGTCTCACCCCAACCACAGCTGACCCTGTAATGTGAGCTGCCCCACTACCTAGCTGCCCTAGCTATCTGTTCCTGCTAGCTGCTCCTGCTCTTCTAGCCGAGAGCAGTTCATGCTGTCAGGTCCCATTCCCCAGCTATCTTCGCTTTACCAGTATCCATCTGGCACACTGGGCCACACGTAGCTCTTAATAGTCAAGCAAACTTTTGAAACAGATTCTCCTGTCCTAGCTTTTCCATGTTGTGCTTTTGCACCTCGCAACTGCACCTCTTATTTCCTCCCCTTTATAGCACGTCTACCTTTTCAACAAGAACACCCCAGATACGGTAAAACATGAAATACCAAACAAGCATATTTTAGACTTGCCTGTTGGTTCTTTTCATTCATCGGCCCTTCTCTTTGCTAGCTGCCAACAAAGCACTCTGCTATATTCAGGACTGCAGCCTCTGAAGTTCTGGGGAGAGAAGCTGCTTGTCTCTTTTAGGCGGCATGCTGATACTTGGAGTGAAATGGAAGCTCACACAACTGAATTGGCCGCAGCTCTTTCATACATCCCCTTTTACCAGTTTCTGCAATTATTTGCAAGAAAGGGCATCAGTGCCCAGTATTCCACCCCTCTGCTCCGTACCGTTTGCTTCCTTCTCTTTTACTGTAAAGACTGTCATTACAGTTTGATTCCCCACACACACACACTTCCTTTAGCAGCTTGAGGGGTTATGAGAGCCTCCCTGAAGCTTGGTCTCAGGCTTCAGCTACCCAAGAGGCTCCTTCTCTTGACTCAGCGTAAAGAAGGGCTAGTTTCTGTTCTAAAGCACAGCTTCGTGACCTGCAAAAATCCCCTCAATTTGGATGGACCCGTGGTAGACAGGAATCATAGCTGAATAAGCTCAGAGGATGAAATGACACTGTAGTAAGACAGCTCTTACCTATATTAAGTATTAGTATTGCAAAGGTCTGTCCTGTGCAGCCCAGTAAGTAGCCTCTGAAAGTAAATCTTATTTTTGTGCAGGTTCTTAGAGAGACAAAGAGAGAAAGCACTGAACATTATCAAACAAAATAGTCTTGTAACTCAGCAGAACAAGCAGTATGTAGATTTAATTAACTCCTTGGCACTGTCAGCTGTGGCATATCCTGTTGTCGTCCACGGGCAGCACACCAAGAAAGCCTGGCTGTTTGGCATCTAGAGGGCTACAGATGGCTGGTAAAACTTCTGTCTGTTCTTGTTTACAGCCAATTTCTGGAGTGCAACAACAAGTGGCGAGACAAGCAAAGGCTTTCCTTTCCCTGGGAAAGATGGCAGAAGTGCAGGTCAGCAGACGGAAATCCACTGGAGAGAAGTCATGGCTGTGGTTTGCTACAGTGAAGTCTCTCATTGGGAAAGGGGTGATGCTCGCTGTCAATCAAGGAAAAGTGCAAACAAATGTGCTCAATATTGCAAATGAGGACTGCATAAAAGTGGCAGCTGTTCTGAACAACGCCTACTACCTAGAAAACTTGCATTTCACTGTTGAGGGAAAGGACACACACTATTTTATCAAGACCACCTCCCCCGAGAGTGACCTTGGGACACTGAGGCTGACAAGTGGGCGGAAGGCCCTGGAGAACGGCATTAATGTCACCGTTTCGCAGTCCACCACTGTGGTAAACGGCAGGACTCGCAGGTTTGCTGACGTTGAAATGCAATATGGTGCTCTAGCGCTTCATGTCCGCTATGGCATGACACTTGATGAGGAGAAGGCCCGAATACTGGAGCAAGCCAGGCAAAGAGCTCTTTCCAGTGCCTGGGCCAGAGAACAACAGAGAGTAAGAGATGGAGAAGAAGGCGCCAGGTTGTGGACAGAAGGAGAAAAGAGGCAGTTGCTAAGTGCTGGAAAGGTACAAGGATACGATGGGTACTATGTACTCTCGGTGGAGCAATATCCAGAATTAGCAGACAGCGCTAACAATATACAGTTCCTCAGACAAAGTGAGATAGGAAAGAGGTAACACACTGGCTTAGCTCAGGCTGCCAAAGAGACTGTGTACCAGTGTCTTCTAAAAAGGAGACCAAACTGTTTTGCTGCATTACTACTTGAGCCTAAGCTTACATCTTTGCTCAGATTTTTTCTGTAGCACAATCCGAACAGACTCTGTAATGAAAAGAGCGCCTTCCAGAAGGATGATACTGCTAATGACAAAACTTTTTGTTTTTCTCAATGACCTTAAAGGTGATCTGCTTTAAAGAATATGTTTACATATGCATATCGCTGCACTCATGTTGGACTGAAAAGTATTAAAAAAAAGAAGAAAAAAGAAAAGAAAAAGGCCTACAGATTTTGCAACAGGCTGTCTGTTCCTTTGAGGCACTGTATTTAATTAAGATACAGACCCATACAGTGTTTCCAAGTATTACTGAATTGTTGACCTTTGCTTACAAGAAGTAGTCTCTCTCTCTCTCTCTCTCTCTCTTTCTCTCTCTCTCTCTCTCTTTTCTCACTGCATAGGATGTGGTATATATCTGTTAATTTTAAAACTTGGGGCAAAAATTACTGTTTATAGACAACCCAACTGCTTTAAACTGTGCTGCTTTCTAAAAGGACATTGGCACAAGTGACTTATGCTACCATGGGAATTTAATAATGGATTTTACAATGCTAACATGGTTTGCCTTGGGGGGAAAATGGCAAGTAGAATCCTTGTTGCAGATAAGCAAAGGAAACCCTGATTTTTTTGTAAATTATGTGAGACAAGTTGTTTATGGATTTTTATATGAATTACAATTTACTGTACATCAAATATTAGCCTCAGAGGAGTTAATTTATGTAAAGTGTTTAAAAAAGTTTATACTTAAAAATAAAATGATAAAAACATGTGCTGTGTGTGATTTTTTTAAAGAAAAAGGAATTGCACCTTTTATGTTATAGCTGTACAGTATAAAGGATTATATTGTAGAGATATAACAGTGATGACTAATGTCCAAAAGTGTTAATATTTTTGTATTAGGTTTAAAGCTGTGCATCTATCACACTGCTGATAGGATGGGACACTCCAAAGTGGCTGGCTGAATCAGACCGCAGCTCCCTCCCCTCCCGTACCTCTCCTGTCACCCAGGCCAGTGCCACTTCATCAGTCATTGTTAGAAGGCACAGTAACCAAATAAGTCTCGTTTATTATGATGGAAGACTTTAATAGGTTGGGTTTTCCTTGTCTTTTTCCAGCCCTAATGTAATAAATGGACATTTATTCATACCAGGTGGGGTTTCTGTTGTTTTTTTAGAAGCTTTGTTTCACAATGGAGAGAATAGTGTCTCAGGTGCTTGGCAAATTGTATGTAGAAGAAGAAGAAGAAATGATGTAGTTTCATCCAGTTATGTCAACTTTGTCTTCTGTATAATACAGCTCTTTTAGATGTTATAACTCCAGATAGAAGAAGCGTACCTCTGACCTGATGCTACAGGATTGCTTTTAGGCAGGCAGGCTCTTCAGTAGGTTCATCTCCTGGCCTTCAGCTGGCAGATCAAATCCCATTACTGTGAACACTGAACCTGGGGATGGAGACAAAGGTCCAATTCTAGTGCCTAGTCGGCATCTCCACACCACTGCATAGATTTGGCATGCTCTGCTCCAAGGCCCAGTATATTTGCTGCAGGACAGAACTGAAGTGTGCAGCTGGTTCCTTATAGGAAGCCTGTGGTGGCATCTATGGCATCTGTTCTACATCTTGGCTGAAACCATTCTTAGAGCTTTACTCTCATGAGCACTAAATTCAGCCACAAAAATAAATATTTTTAAGATGAGACAAAATTGGGATTTTTTGATGTTCATTGAAATATACACAGTATTTCTATCCATGTATTATAATGACGAAACATAGTAAGTGAACGTGTCTTAACTATGAATGGTTCAAGTGGATGTAATAAAAATAGTTTTCTAACTGCTTTGTATTCTGAGAGTCTATGGTATTACATACTCTAAATTGCACATTAGGATTGTTTGATAAACAGATTTGAATTTCTCCCAGCCAAGTCACTACCGAATCTACAGTATCAGTGCTATTACTGTATGTGTGTATTTGGTAGAGCATACAGAACTAATTACACATATAATGAATGCTAATCATCTATTAGAATGAAAGCACAGATTAGTTGTTAGTATTCTTACCCTTGAAGTCTTGAGGGCCCTAAATTTAGAGAGGATGATATGTCAGACCCCAGAGGCGTGTCATTGATCTCCATATTCTTTTTTAAAGATGTAAAATGCTAGGTGTTTGCAGTTCTGTTGGGTGACTCTTCCACAGCACTGTATTTAGCATGCTGTAAGTGCTCTCTGTTGAAATAGGCTCATATTCTAAATTATGTCAAATGTTTCTGTTCTGTTTGAATATGAAAAGCTTGTATAACATGTCAACAATGAAATATAACTTCTACTTGATGCGTACCAGTTCCTTCTCCTTTGTTCTGGCACCAATAAACAACAAATTATAGTATCTGTTGGTGATCATTTTAGATAAAGTCAAATCAAGCCAATTAGTGGCCTTGTTAGTAGGTATAATGAGCCTATTTCTTGCTAAAAAAGACTTGTGATCTGGACGTGCTCCTGCAGGAAATAGTGACCTTGGGGAATATATAAACAAAAGATCTTTTTAAAGAAAAAAATATGTATAATTAAAAGAAGCATATTACAAAAAAAAGAAAAAAAAAAGAAAGGAGATTCTAAGTATTTTAGGCAATGCCAGTCAAAATGCTATCCTGATATTTTGAGATGTATATTTCGTCTGATTTGTATTGTTCTTTTAATTTGCCTTCTTAACTTTATATGTGTCCTGAATTTTCCACAAATTGGTAACTATAGATTGCATCTAGGCTTTCCAATAAAAGCCAACCCAATGTGTGTGTGTGTGTGTGTTTATATTTGTTTTTTAAATCTGTATGTCAGATATTGCATATGCACTATTGCTTTTCTCATCATACTGGAAGAAGCAAACTGATCCAATTGCACTGGTATTGATTCATTTGCTTCACAGTTGGCAGTATCTTTTTTGACTCTGTCCAATGGCCTTGTCTGCTAACTCAGCAAAGTGAATTACTCCATGGGGTCTCTCAGGTGGCCTACTTTAGAGAAAACATTAAATATACCTCACAAAGCCAAATCTTTTATAGATAAGGAAAAGCCAAAGAACAAAACATAAAAACACTTAGAACTGTTTTCTCTCATGTCCTCCTGAGTAAAAATACGACAAAAAGTATTTGATTATAAACAATTAGGTTGGCACTGGTAGTTACATATATACACAGAAGAGATCCTTCAATCTGCATTTAGACCCACTTTGCAGAAACTGCTGACTTCAGCACTGCAATGTGTCAAGAGACTGCTTTGATTTTAGTTGGAACAGGCAGGCTTCAACACACTTACTTTGTAGTGACAACCTCGAGTTGATAACATGTTGATCCAGCACGAATCAGGTCACTCTGCTTAGCTAACTGTGGCCTAATTCTGTTATTTAAAAAAAAAAA
>VZTL01002219.1:3251-19055 GCA_013400535.1 Scopus umbretta
AAAATACTTAACTCGAAAATACAGCATGTTATCTTATCTTTTTGCCCAAGGCTCGAACAGTATGTGCTGTGCTGTGTTGTGAAAAGGCTAAATTGCCATTTTTAAGTCGGTGATGTAAGCACCCTTATATTCTTATGACCTTGAGAATGGCTGAAGGTGCACAGAAACCTTGGCACACCTTCCCATACCCTTGCGGCATTTTACAACAAATGTTCTTGACACAGAAAGAGCCAAAGTCACATGCTGTAACTGCTTAAAGGATACGACAAGGTGTGCCAAAAATTTGATGTTTCTCAGAGCAATCCAGCCCAGCCCAAAGGTATTATTTAATGGACTCAGCACCCTGTAAGACCCTTGTGGAAATGTTACAATGAGTTAAAGAGGACCCTGTTCAAAGCCCCTGTATAGAGAGAAGTTTAACTCAGGGGAAAAACCTGATTCAGTCCCCTAAAAGCAGAATTTGGCCTGGAATCAAAAAACACAGCAGCATAAATTCTCACCTACCCGCCTCACTAACCAAGAGACGCTTTACCTGCTGTTTGCAATATCGAACCAATGTCACCTGCATTTTTCCAGCCAACAAAGTTATCAACCAAGCTTTGATATTTATTGCTGGTGATGTAAAAAGTATGAACACCCCAAAGCAATTTTCTGTCTCAAACTCAATTTGCAGCACAAGCTGCAAAGCTCACAAAAAACAACCTTTTCTTCCCTATGGCGCATTTAGCTCCCACTGGATTTCTGGCATTTTCTTTCCTCCGCTTCAGAGAAGTAATGGGGTGTATCTCCCACACAGAATATTCATGCAGAGGTTCTCATCTCCATCAGAGCCCCGGCTCTCCCCTTCACTTGGTTAAAGTCCCCTTGAGCTGCAGCTGGGGAACAGTGGAGGAAGCCCTGTTCCAAGCTGAATTACCTTCCTCGTAGGATCTTCAAAAGAACATGGGAAAGGGATCCCTCTAAGAGCCTGCATTTGAAAATTCCCATTTACGCTCTTCCAAGTGATTGCTCTGGGTCATTTTAGAAGACAAAGGTGATGCTGAAGAGGTAACAGAGCCTTGTGAAGGGATATTTCTGCTTTCACCTTTGGTGGCCGTTGTACTCCAGAGAGCAAGGGTTTAATTCAAACTACAAATAGCTACTGCAGGCTGAGCTAAAGTGCCCGTGGTGATTCTCTAAGATTCCTCCCTCCCTAAGTATCAGTCAGCAAAATCTGCAAGATACACACAGCACAGGACTAAGAATATTTTGGGCCTTACTCTGAAAGTTACTGAATAAAATGTATGCAGTACTTCTGTTCATTTTTTTTAGTTATTTCATACGCATTTTTTTGCTAATAACATGTTTACTGTTAATAGACATATTGATGATCCTAAAAAAATCTGCTTTCAGATTCTTAAAAAAATAAATCTCATATTGAGTGTGGCAAATATTGTGAGAAAGATTCATTTTAAATTATGCAGCGTAGAATCAACTTGGAAATTTCAAAGTGCATCATGTGATGCTTTGAAAATGTTTCAACCAACCTTCACATGGCTCAAAAATCCCTCTGTTCTGATTTCACATAAACAAGCTTGCCCTGTCCTTACTGATGCTGCAAGGACTACCAATAAGGTGCTAATGAGGATTTTTTGGTGTGTGTGAGTAGGGATGTATCTCTTAACAAAGAATTTGACTAATCTGACAAGGTCACTTCTATAAAAGCAGCCAAACATCTGTCAGCCTGTAATGACTTCTTCTGATCAATAATGACATGGCCAGATTTGAAACTGGCAACCTGGAGGCAAAAAGGCTTTGTACCCTGTTACTAATCTCCTGAGCTTTCCAGTCCCCTCTGAGGTGTTCCTTTCTAATGAATACATTCTACATTCAAAATGACAAATGGCTTCAATTAAAAAGAGATCTTTGAGAAAACATTCCTGTTGTTGAGTGAACGACCCTACAGTATTACTCATTTATTCTTTTAGGCCACGGGAGTTAATATGTCAGTTCTCTAAATTAAATGTTTCTATGTGAATCATGAAGAAAGATGCCTGGGAGCCACATCGCCTTGGGACGTGGAACTGTTCGTCCTGCGCTCACAACGAGATGGGAAGCACAGGCTGGTGAGGGACGGGATCAAGAGAGATGTGCCCCTGAGAGTGTCGTTGGTATCTATAGAATTGAAGCCCTACCTCTCTTAAGGCTTTGTAATTGTGACAGGTGCCACTTATAAAAACCAGCAAGGATTGCAGACACTGCAACACTGATGGAACTGGGTGAGCTCTGTTACCATGAGAGGGAAAGTTCACTGTTTCTTTCATTATTGTGAAGCTGCAGGAATGAAGTAGAAAGGCCAGCTTCTGCAAAACTGAGCTTTTGACAAGGAATTTTTCTTCTTTACTCCTCATCCCAGGTTATTTTTCATGCCGTTACCTGCAACACAAACACTTTCTTTCAGCCTCGGTTGCTGGCAACAGATGGGAAGCTAACACAGAGGTCTAAGTGCACAATAGCCCACTTTGTGCTCCCCACAGACCTTCTGACCACATCGATGGTACGCTGTTCAAAGTTAAGCCTTTAATTCAGATATTCAGAGTCTGATCCTGACATTCCTTCTGAAGCCTGAGGTCAATTGAAAGCTGTGCAGATCATAATATTTCTCACAGATGTACACGCCAAGCAGTCCTGAGTCCCCCTGAGTCATGGAGCAGCAAGTCCAGGAAGTGAAGAGGAAAGACTATGCTAGAAGAATTATAATTCCTTGCCTTGGTTTTAAGCAAAATATTTTAGAAGCATATCATTGTGGTAGAAATGCAGTGAAGTTTACTGGCTCACATAACTTGATTAAGCTTAAGCTTTGCTGCTTAAGCATTCTTGAGGGAGCTGAATAGGGACAGAGGCAGAGACTCTAGAGCAGCACTGAAGCTTTTTGGCCTGGGATCTTCACTGCTGAGGCTTACAGAGTATTTGCACCCACCCTGCAGCCCCCAAATCCTCAGAGCTAGTCAGGCTGTGATCAGCTATCCCAGCATGACTTCAAGCAGCCACACCAATTTACATCCTACTCTTGTCTCACAGCTGGATGCCATGGGAGTAGCTGACAGATGGCCCAGCTTCACTCAGCCTGTGTTGCCCTGGACTCTGTTGTGCAAAGAAGTCCTCATCTTGTTCTCTGTCTTTGTTACAGCTACCCCAGGATTGCTCCATCACGTCACCATTTGAATCTCTGATGGTTTGCAACCTATTGCCTGTGCATTAAATTCTACCAGTGTCTTCAGCTTGGTCACCAGAGGCAAACTGGGAGTGAAGTGTTACCATCTGAGCCCTTCTAAAATGGTTCACAACTTCTTCTACTGGCATGAGTGGGACAAAGCAGAAGGCTGTGGGAAATTAAACCAGAATTTTCAAAATGGCTAAAAGCTGAACTAGAAGGTTATGTTGTCCATAAAAAAGAGGACTCACAGACAAGAAGTCACATTACCACTTTGGAACTTCTATTCATGACACTGCTGTGAAATATGACCTTTCCCTTCCTCTCTCCAAATAGTTCAGAGTTTTCTATGACTTGACTTTACTGAAAGGTCATCTAGATGGTTGGGTCCAGCAATTTCCATCTGTCTCTCTTTTTTCAAGTTCAGGGGTTACCAACTCTATACTCGTCTCAGCTCTTCGAAAAGTTTTTTACCTAATGAGACCCAACAGAAACAAATTGGGTGCTTCATAAGGAAATACCAGAAGGACATAAAGATGATTCTTGTTGTCAATTGAATATCTAAAAAAAGCCCTACACAGCTGAACTGCTGCATTTCTGGCTTCTGTCTATGCTCATTTCTGTAGGAGCCCAGAGTATAAAACTGTATTGGCAGTTCAAATGAGATCCTGATCAACCAGAATCCTCTAGACTTGATTAGACTCCGAGTCCAGGAAAATTAATATCTACAGGCCGTGTTCATTATCAGTGATGCTGCTATTAAAGAGATTGTATAAAGGGGGCAGCATTTAGGCAAGCTGCATGCCTATCAAGACACAAAATTAGATGTTACGAGAGTATATCCTAAATGCTTTAGGCAATGCTATACAGTTTTCATAAATGTGAAATTACCTACCTGAACTTTCACAGGAAAAGCTGTATCTATCACATAATAAAATGGCAGTAGTTATTAGTACTAAAAAGCAGCAAGCTAATAGTAAAAGACCACACACCATAGTCCCATCTTAAGTGTATCACGCTCTGTGGCTTGAAACTATAACAGAGTCAAATCAACAATAAAATTTTTTGTTAATGATCTAAGATGCAACGCAGGTGGGGAATAGCTGGTTTGGCTTTTGGCTAAACTCTTAACAAATTTTTGGGCACACCATTAGTCTGCTGTACCTTGCACATACACAGAAGTTCTGTTGTGTATATACACAGTGATTCTACACTCCACCATTAACTGAATCCAGGATGCCCAACTCACTAAACATCACTCTGCATTTACAGGAATCCATTTAAATAAGAATTTCAGAGGTCCATCCAGCATATCACCCTATTTAAAGTCTACTACCCAAAGCACAACAGTAGACAGATGTAAAACCTTGGCCTGAGGAGGGTTTTTTGGCTCCGACACTAAAGATCTGGAACTCAAAATCCACCTTAGCGTGATATCTCTGCTATAATTTAGTTTAGCTTTGTTACAAGTTTGAGTTCTCTGATGTTTCTCTTCTACTGTACAAAATGCTGAGGAGTCTGTTCAGATTTACAGTTCACTGATCTGTGCTGAAAGTATCTATTATGATAAGCAGAGGAATGAATGGAAGGGAAAATTGTCAGTGCTCTCAGAGAGGTGAGGTTCACAAGAACAGCAATCATGAAAGTTATAAAACAGCTACATTTTGCAAGTGTAGGTCTGAAAACATTTCCCCATCAGCTCTAGGAAACTGCATCATACTTGGGTGTATCTGTCAGTATATTAATGTCACTATTAAACATCTGATAGAAACAAGGTGTCTGTAGAATCTGAGAGTGAGAGGAATGAACACCAGCAGTAGGACAGCAATTCAGTGGTAAATGTATTCATTTTCATTTGGAAGCAACTACACAGAGCCATCTGAACTGTTATTCAGAGATGTTAGGAGCATTCAGAGGGTTTTAACCTGAAGAAGCACCAAATGTCTCTACAGTTACTTACATAGCAGTCCAAAATGCTATGTAAGAAGTCATTTAAAGGCTTAAGGTAGTTTAAGGATTTTCTTCATGCTTACACCGATATTGCCATGGCACCTACTTTATAGTTCACTAGTATTTTTTGCATCATTTTTATAAGAGGATTTAAAACTCCAAACCATAACCTAAATGCAGGGGGGGACACCCCAAACCAAAAAAAAAAAAAAANGGAACACCCCAAAAAAAAAAAAAAAAAAAAAAAACAAAAAACAAAAACAAACCAAAACCAAACAAAAACCCCAAACCAAACCCCATGTTATATATCTTAGAAAAATCAAGACAAACTTTTGTGCCACCTTCAGTCCCGTAGTTTTCTAGTTCATGTAACTGGGATAATCTGAAATACTAAGAGAAAAAACTCACCTTGCTAGCTAGCTCATCTATCTCCCTGAATATATTCTCAGAGTCAGAATCCAAAAGGTTGACAATTTTTGAAATTGCATTTCATTCTTATAAGCGCTGCAGAATTATCTTAGCAAGAAAAATGTGAAAGACGCTCCCACACTGCATCAATGCTAACCTAGCTCTATCTACAGGACCTTCATCAAGCCCAAGTCTGTACCTCAGCTGCACCTTAGCACCTGGGATCAAGATTATTGGCAACAACTGCTGATTTATTTGATTGTTATCACCCTTGGGGGTGGCACTGTCTCCTTTCATGTCTGTCAGCACTTAACAGACAATAACAGTTAATTGTAATTAGTAACCATCATGAAACTGTGCCAAAAAACAACTTGAATTCAGATTCCTGGCTGAAATACTAGCAGCATGTATAAACTGCACATGTTTCTCTGCTCATTCCTTGCAAAACCAGGGAGGCTTTCCACTCTTCTGGGCAGGGTCAGCTGGAGGATTCTTACTGCTTGTGAGATGTAACATGATGTTAGAAGAACAGAGGAGGAAAACAAAAGAAGCTAGATCTTATCTGCCCTTTCTCTCTTGTGAGTGCTATGCGGCTGCACCTCAGCACCTTGCCAGCCATGGCAGCTCACTGAGATGGAGCGGGCACCTTTGGAAGGGCTCTCCTGCATCACTGGCTCAGGCTCTCTTGGCTCTTCAAAGCTACAGCTGTGAGTAAGGAAGCAGAGACTTCAACCCAGTTTCCAAAGGATAAAAGTCAGCGTTATGAGTCATCACAACTAGCACCAAGTACTTTTTACATCCTACAAAGCCAAAACCAGTTCAGGGGATCCGCAGTGCAGGATTTAAAGTGCATCTGCCCTGTCCAATGACTTAGGTGTCGAAATGTCTCAGGGCATTAGCTCAGACAGCCACCACAGTGTAATCACCCTGCTGAAAAGCAGGGCTAGTCACCATGGGAAGAACACCATACTCTGACTCTCATGCATCTCCTATTGAAGGTCAGGCAGGCTGTAGGTGGCATGAAAAAGTAACCTACACTTGAAACACCCTGCCATTATAGGAGTAGCTGCCATTGCATAATTAAAGATTCCCTTCTCTCTTCCATCCGCTTAGGAAGTATCTTGGGAAAGAACATGTTGCAACTGGAGTGGGAAATACAGCTGCTGACATAAGCAGCGACACCAGCGGTCTCAAACAATGAGCTGGAGCAAATGGAAATGAAAGGTGGCAAGAGCAAAAATGTTGCAAACAGTTCGCACTTAAGAGTGCACGACAAACTGCCTGTGGGAAAATCAGTAAACGCTGCCTATCCAGTATCTGCATTGTAGCTCAAGTATCAGTACCTCCACAGACTGACAGTGCGTTCAGAGGTGAATAGTTTTACTCAGGATTTCCAAGTCACTGTGGGAAGCAGTAGGTATACAGCTGGTTGTGAATGAATTCCTATCCAAAATAACAACCAGGAAACAATGCAGCTCAGAGTCCACACAGGTGGAGGCTGGACCACTGGAGATACACTTGAACGGCCCTGAAGCTAGCCAACTGGGCAAGGAGTGCTGCAGTTAACATAAGATGCCAATTGACTCATTTTTCTAAAATCACAGTCAGAGGTGAGAAACCTACAGCAAGGTGGGAACATGGAGGTATCACTTGTTTTCTTTAATCACGGCAGTGGAAAGCAGCCTCTCATTTCTGTTGCTGCTTCTGGCCAGATGCATGTAGCACTTCTTCACCTGGAGTGTGGATAGCTCCTGAAGGAACCTCTCACCTGCTCCAACCCCAAGCACTTTGTGACCATTGCCATATGTCTGCTCAAACATCTAGCGCTGATTGCCCAATGTGGTGCCACTCCCCCTCTCTTTAGCCTTATTGAGAGCGTAAAAGAGAGACCTCCCATCCACAGCCTCCTCATTATGACCCACAGTGTGGTGCCCTTAAATAACAGCTTTTCTGTGTAGGTCTAATTGGCCAAGATATAGTAGCTGCTATTGGCTCCTTTGAGTACTTGCACAGCACACTGGGCGTGCACGCTTGTAATTTATCATGTCAAACTCATTTTCTATTGCACAGTATTGTTCCTGCCTTTCTTCTTCCAGAGAGTTATTATTCTGTGTGAATTTCCTTTGTAATTAAGCAGCTTGGCTGCCATTCCCAGCTCTGGAGAAATGACAAAGGGAAAAAATGAGAGCCGCCACCTCAAATTGGTTTGCATTCAGCAGGATTGTCTGCCATTTGCAGAGACCAGCAGATGTCAGCCTAAATTGAAAAATGGAAAAGAAATACTGTATCATAATGTTAGCATCTCCCAGGCCAGATGGGAGCCTTACACAACATGGCAGGAGCAGTTAGCCAGCAGTGGTTGAAATTCAGCATTGGAACAAGTACAGTTACGCTGCATGCACCAATAGTGTATTTTTATTATAGAACTTAATTGTATCATAGATCAATGATAGTTTAATTTATGAGGATTGATTTTGTTAATTCAAGCAGTTCAAAAGGCACTGTTAAAGCTTCAGTTCATTTAACTGTATCTGACTTAAGCTTTGCTCATGCTATCAGAAGATAAATGACTGTCTATAAACTAATACCTTCACCCTCCTATTTGTATATTTATTTCAGCATCTGTCACTAACTGTGAGTTACATTTAAATGCAAAGTGTTAGCTGGGCAGGATGCAGCACTGGGCTTTGAACATTTAAGATCCAGTAACAAGAGCATCACACGATTATTTGCACAGGCACAGTTACTGATTCTTCTGACATTTTATTATTGCCATATCCCTGAATTTTGAGAGATAATTGTTGCACTCATACCAAACAGGAACAGGTCAGTCATGAATGCTGTGTCAGAAGAGAAAAAGGATGGGCAAGCCTATTCAAGACATGGTTTATGTAGACCACAACTCACCAGCTATGGTACACAAACCTGACATCCAGTACAAGCAAACATAATGCTAAGTTTCCAAGAGTCTCACAGGACTCTTTCTTGAAGATCCAGATCACAAAGCCAGAGCTTACATGAAAACTTTAACATTTACTCAGAACTGACATTTCCCACCAATCCACCCCCCCCACACACTTTTCTATCCCTGATTTTTCAGGCAAATAGAATCCCAACCAAAAAAAAGCAAGTTCATTATTTTTATGCAAGTATAGTGCATTTTCTGAGTGCTGAGAATTCTCACCCTAAATGTGAAAGTGATTTCCTGAAACAAGTCAAATCACAGGGAGGGACCAGCTTGTGAGCTTTAAACAGACTGTTTTCAAGGAGAAGCATTTGTACTCTCACCTTAATTTCACACTGATTTTTGCTTCTTCCTCTGTCTCTTGCTTAATCTGATAAAATCAGTCAATACCAATTCCGCTCTTGTGCTGCCTGTGACGAGCCAAATCCTCACAGGATGCATCTTGCTCCAACCTCTGCGCTTTACAGTGAGTCTGAGTAGACTTTTTTCACCACAGCCAGGCAAACAATAAACACAGGTTTTCACTTCTTTGTTTTAATCTTTAATCCCATGCTTATCCTGTACCACTTGCAGTGGAGTTGGGGGAAGGAACAGAGTCATAGAATCATAGAATATCTCGAGTTGGAAGGGAGTCATGTAGTGATCTTATGAAAAACCAAGAAAAGGAAAGGCATTTTTCTACAGAGACCCAGTGAATCAGGAAAGCTTCACCATGTGACAAGCATGAACTGTGCAGAGATGCTGAAAAGCAAATAAATCATCTTTCTGTCAACAAAGTGTCATATTACAGGAGGCTGCAAAATAGAAAGCTTTCCTAATATCTATTCCAATTCACAGCATTGGTCAAAAACCACGAAACAGAATTATACCTATCACTATTAATTTTGTGTTGTAATACTGGGGGCAAGTTCCTCTTCCCTCCACCCCCCTCCCTTACCAGCTCCTCAAGCTAGCTTTGCTTCACCTGTTTTGAAGTCAGTTGAACAGTTCCGACTCAGACTATCTGACGCTTTCTTGAGCTTTTGGAAAGAACAGCAGAAAAAAATTAATTATATAGCTGACAATCATAACATAGCCAAAAACACACATTACAAAATGAAGTCAGAGCACGAAGAGAGAAAGGCACACAGGGGAAGATTAGCCCACAAATTGCAAGTTGCATTACAACAGCAATAACCAATAAAAAGGGTAAAAAGCAAAACGCAAAAAAAAAAAAAAGGTCCAAAAGACAACCTTTATGTTAATTTCTGTCCTGTCTATTCCTTCCATATCCTTAACAATTAAAGTCAACACACCCATAGCCAAGTGATTGTGACTCCGGGGGTCTCAGACCACACAAACAGAAGGTACATCCAAGCTTTCCCCAGGCATGTCAGTCATCCGTTCTTTCCCAGGCCACACACTCCCAAACCTGCTGTGGAGGGAGCCTCCTGTCCCCTTGGATCAGGGAGCAGGACATGTTCTCACTGGGTCTTCACGTTTCCTTTGCTGGTTTCAGGGTTTTTCAGTCAGGTTTCTATTTTACAGGACAGGTGGGAAGAGACAATTGGACAACTCTGAGCTCCCAAAGGGATGTGTCATCTCTCCCCTTCAAACCACCACAGAGAAGTTCTCTTGATTCCTCATGAAGAACCGGTCTCCCTAGCAGAGGGATGTTCTTTCCCTGGAAGTGGCAAATTGGAGCAGACAAAGCAGAGCAGGCAGGCTGATCCTCTCACTGAGTTTTCCCATTTGAGTTGAGACACCTTTTCAGAGCAACCTTCATGGGCGCCATGGTGTTTCATCTTTTTTCAAGCTTTACCTGTAAGGAAGACCATCTTTTTCCACTCCACCTCCCCCAACACTTACCTTGTCTCTCCCTCTCCTGCTTCACATACCACCAGTTATAATAGCATATATCAGTGGTAAAGGAATCAAGCAGTAGCAGTTTGTAATAGGTTTCTACAGAATAGCACAAGGACAAATTGATCTGGCTTAAAAGAATCAGGAATGTATGAAAACATGCTCTGTTCATCATAAAAATCTTTCCTTTCTTCCCTTTATGGCATTAAACCAGCAAACTTAATACAAGTGCTTACTTTGGTCAAAGGGGTGCACTGACTGGGTAAAATGGCACTGCCGAGCTAAAGAACAGCTTGAGGCACGCAGAAAGATCAGTTGTAGGACAAAGCTACTTTCTCAATGTTGCTCCTGCTCTTTGTTTTATCTAGCTCACCAGCTGGACTTGTTCCCCCTGCCTTGAGAAGACCTGAACTTATTTTGAAGCATACCTTGAGCCGAGCTTTAACCCTCTGGCAATCACACAGATCCTACAAATGCTAGCTAATGAATCACTGCCCACAATCATTTTTTCCTTGTATTTCCTTTTTCTTGTAATTCTGCTTTTTTATATCTTTTTCTCCTCTGTTTCAGTATCTCTTGTCAAATATTGCATTTCCTTTGTCGCCTGGTGCTGTCCAGTTTTGGATGCTCTCCTCCAGCAGCAAGGCAGCCTTCAGCTCACAGTACGTTTTCTGTCCTTTCCCTCCAAGTCATTTCCCTTAATGCTGAATTCTCTCACCCCAGTAACATACTTTCTTTCATCATTATCAGGATGCATCTCACACCTAGGCTTTTAAGTTTTGATGTTTTTTTTTTTTTTTTCTTGTACATTCTTAACACGGTTTCTCCTTTTCTCCCTCTCCCACTTTCATTTTTTCGTGGCATTCCCAGGCTCAGATCCTGCTGTGCAGCCACCTGTTAGGAAGCAGAGAGCAGGAGCCTCTGGGGAACGGATTGTCATATTTATCTGCTCAGCGCTAAGTTACGGTTGTGGGCAGGTGGCGTGCAACTCATCATGGCACGAGCACAAACGTATTAGACCGGTAGCAATGTTACAACCATTTAAGGGGCACAGATCCTGTAGGAGAGAGAAATTGGAAATCTGAAACAGAGCCACATGGCTAGCAGAGGAACATAAGTGAACTCTTGACAGTGTAATTATACTCACCAGAGCACTCAAAAATAATTGCTATCATTAAGAATCAAGCTGCTTGTTTTAATCCTAATGGGGAAAACTGTTTTAGATGTTGGTACAAAGGAAGGAGAGGCCAGACAAAGCAAGATGCCTTCCTTTTGTTTTCATTGGGTTTGTCTTTAAGTCTTGAATTGTTACCCTTCTGTACGTCTGCACAATACAATAATTAACAAATTAGCCACTGTATATCCCAAACTCATTCCATGCGGTTAGATAAAAGGAATGTGAGGACACATGCAAAATAAAGACATTTAATTTGGAGGCTTTTAGATTTCCAGGAATATCCAGCAATTCATGTAAAACTGGCAACATACAAGTAAATCAGAGCGAGTTTCCAAAGTAAAATGTTACTATTTTCTGAAAGATTATAGCAGCCCAACAATCTGGATAGTTTTTGAGAGGAACTGGGTTCACAGCTCCTAGGAGAATAGAGGGAAACTTTGTGACTTCAAAATGTGCAATTTAGATCTGCTAGCTGCAAGGAGAATTAGTCTTGCAATGCAACAGGGTGTGAAAATGAGGGGATTTTTCAAAAGGGTTGCAACTCTTTCAGTGAAAGTATTTTTGTATCTATGTATTTGAGCAAAGCTTCTTTGAATTTTAAAGTGTTTCACTTCAAATGTTTTGGGGACTCCAGAGGAATACATAGTTTCAAAGTAACTGTTTGAAATGCCGACAAACAGTCCCACTCCAATAAGAAAGTATCGGCCACAAAAGCGATCCCAGGGGGGAGGAAAACAGATTCATTCAATGTATTTTAAATTGCTTTTCACAATCAAAAGGTATAAAGCCATGTATGACACCAGATTAGGAGCTGTGGTCTCTGCAGTTACCCATAAGTGTAGCTTTACTGAAGTTAGTTTTTATGCTGAAAGACATTGAAGTCTCTCATTTATCCTTGGCTCTGGGTGTTTGTGGCACTTTCTGGTTTCATGTGGAACGCACCATCTAGAAATTGTTCCTGCTCACACCGCTCCTAAGCCAGGTGTCCCCGAGCTGGGTGGGAAAGGCCAGGCTGGTGAGATGGAAATTGCTGTTGCAATGCCTGTGTCACAGAAAGAGACGTGGCTGCCAGAAAAGTGGGGAAGGGAAAGCTGTTCATCCACAGCCTTGAAGGGAAGCTACCCCAAAAGGAGAACTTAGTTTTTTAAGGCCCATGTGAATCAGCTTTCTGGGGGTGACTGAAGCGCTATGTTCACAGACCAGACCCTGGACAGGTGCATGGGAACTCAGCCGCGTTTGTAAATGGATGTAAAAATTGAGCCCTCGTGAGGTGTCACAGTGTGTCTGGAGTGAACTGGCAGGAAATAAAAGCAAGTTAAAAGCATGGAACTGTATGGGATTCACTGCAGAAAGTTTGAAATACTGCAGAAGTATTGACCACTTCAGAGGTGAACTGCTGTGATCGATTCTGTCAGGTTCGAGAGACAGGTCCCACAGCATCAGCACTTGCAGCATGCTGTTCTTAGCACACATGAGCATGTGGCTGGCACTGTAACTCTGCAGGGGATCGTCATCATGTTGGGAAAAAGATGAAAACCCAAACAAAAATTTCTCTTAAAAGTGTTAGCTAGGAGGTGGCTTCATAACCAAGCTGCCATTGCCAGCATTTTTGAAAATAATTGTGGGAAATGTGAAGATTTTGGCTAGGATAGAGTTAATTTTCTTGATAGTAGCTAGCATGGGGCTATGTTTTGGATTTGTGCAGAAAACAGTGCTGCTTATACAGAGATGTTTTCATTATAGCTCAGCAGTGCTTACACAGAGTCAAGGCCTTTCCTGCTTCTCACCCCACCCCACCAGCGAGCAGGCTGGGGGTGCACAAGAAGTTGGGAGGGGACACAGCCGGGACAGCTGACCCCAGCTGACCAAAGGGATATTCCATACCATGCGACATCATGCTCAGCATATAAAGCTGGGGGAAGAAGAGGGAACGGTGTGGGGGACATGTTTGGAGTAATGGCATTTGTCTTCCCAAGTACCCATTATGCATGATGGAGCCCTGGAGATGGCTGAACACCTGCCTACCTCTGGGAAGCAGTGAATAAATTCGTTGCTTTGCTTCACTTGTGTGTGCGGCTGTTAAACTGTCTTTATCTCAGCCCACAAGTTTTCTCACTTTTACTCTTCCAATCCTTTCCCCCATCCCACCGTGGGGGCAGTGAGTGAGTGGCTGTGTGGGGCTTAGCTTGCCCACTGAGGTTAAACCATGGCAGGGAAGAAACGTAGCGAATTGGATGGTGATGAAAGATTTCTCCAAGACAGTCCTCTTACCACCAGACATCATTATCTTAGTCAATAGTTGAGAGGCAAGAGCTATCCAGTTTACAAAGACAGCAGCATAACTGGGTATAGGCAGCACTTCGTCCTGAGATCAGTGATCCCCCCTTACACTCGGTGGCTTGGGAGCAAGTCACGAGCATTCGCTAGTTTTGGTCACACCCTTCATAGATGGCAAACAGCCATTGCTGTTCATAATGATTGTGCTGGTCGCAGGCTGAGGCTCATGATCACATCTTAGAGTGGCCTGAAGGTGAAAAGGTACAAACACAACAGGAGACTAGCAAGAAAACTTGACTTGAACAGGCACCTGGCTTTTAACCTGCCAATGCTGTCAGGCACTTCTGCTTCTCTGATACTTCAAGTTTTTCTATGCCTGCTGCAAATGTTAATTTACTTTCTGTCAAACATATCACTCCATTCAACATCATTGCAGCAAAGCACCTGCCGCGCACATGTTGCTCTATATTGCTCTATATAGCTGTCATCAGACAGGAAGAGCGACACACATACAGTTCGGCATTTGTTCATTGCCGTAGCCACCTAAGCCTGGGATTTTAGAAACTTTGCCACGCTAATATTGCCACTAGAACTGCTCTCTGTGTGCAGGAAGAATAGCCTTCCTCCCTCCTACAGGTTCAATACAGCTAGCAGAAGTAAAGGGCTATAAAACCAACTCCCCATTTTTAGCTTCCCTCAATATATACTGAAAAATTGCTGGATATTTCTTGATACAATTTTTAAAGTCTATCTTGGGATTTTTAATTGTGAAATGTAATCACATTATTTTCTTAAACAAATATTTTTGTAATAGATATTACTTGGCTTAAATTCGATTGAGCAGTTCTCCTTTAGATAAGGAAGCAATTTTTTCCACGGTAAGTTATGGCAAAAGCATATTCAGAATTGCATGCAGCTGACACCAGGTAATTTGACATGGGACAGACACTTCACTCAATTAGTTTCTTTTTATCAGTGCTTATAAACCAAGGGAAGCTCTGTACATAGACATGAAAGCACAAGATGGAGCTAGCCTTGTTACATACCCATTTGTAAGTTATACCCTGGGTTTGATCTAATGCTTGGAGATGGCACAATAAGACCTGAGATTGCCCAAGATGCCCAAGATGGCCCCAGCTTAGTCACCTTCTTCCCAGCAACAAAGTGAGCACACTATTCAGATCCACTCAGATTCAGTTTTGCTGTTCCTATCGATTACTTTCCTGGCAAGTTTCAGAAGTCATGTGATTCTTCATTCTGTACCTCCTTTCTGCTTTCAGGTGGGCATCAAGACTCTCCTTGTGTTTAAATGCTTTAATTAAACTTAATTTTACAGATCTGTATGTCTTGCCACTCATTCTCTGTCTTCAGTAAATAGGAAGTTTTTCTGATCAGCGCAGAAGAGAATTTTTCACCTGACTCTCAGCAGCGGTAAAAAGTTCTACACATCTATCCTATACATCAGGCAACAAATTCACATACCAGCTCTTGATTAACTCTTCCTGCAATGTTTATAATTATTCTCTGGTTTTAACTGTCCTCTTCCACCTTCATATCTTTGAACCTGCTTCTAATCCTCTTTCAAAAAATAGATCAAGGTCTACCTGCTGGCTACAGCCTTCTGCTGGGCAACATTACTGGGCGACCAATGGTATATCCTAGCCTGAAAGGATCTCCAAGTATTTTTATAACAAGTCGATTATTTTTCTCTGCCAGTATAGAGCCTTTGATGTACACACGTTGTCTCATTAACAGTCACTGGGAAAATAGCCCCAGAGAGTATAATCTGCAGACAGAGGTATGAAACAAGCTACCAAACGAGCAGTCAGATTGCATATATGTCTGTAGAAATGAAAAGCGTGGCATTAAATTTAAAATAGGGGACCACTAGAAAGCTTCTCAGCCATGTGCATTTTCTCCTGTAACAAAAGCATGTATCACCTGGTTGAAAAGCAATTTCCCCCCACCAGCTTTTCTGGTTATTTCCTGAAA
>VZTL01002219.1:19096-31387 GCA_013400535.1 Scopus umbretta
AAAAAAAAAAAGGATCCACACACAAAAACCAATAATGAAATACTGTGTTTGTGTATAATCAGACTGAAAGAATACTCTACCCCTTCTTCCACATGAGCTTTTGGGAGTTTTGTAGTGTACTATAACAGAACTAAAAAGACAGTAATTGGGGTGCCTGTAGGACTTAGCAAACTAAAAATAATTAAAAAAAATATGGCTCAGAAGAAGTCTGGTGCAAGGATATTGCATCATAAACAATTTCCAAGGTCACCACAGTCCGATCATTCTCCAAACCAGCAGGGAAGTAGAAAGAAATGCAGGGTAGGAGACAGGAAAGGCTGAGAAAAGGCAGGGCTGTGGTTCAGCTCAGACTCACAGAGAATGCACAAGGCTGTTGTGAGAGCCTGAAGAACATGTACTGAGTGCACCTGGCACTGGGCTTCACAGAAGCCGTGGTCCAAGATCTCAGTCTCCACCGAAATTTGTTGCGAGGCTTTGTGCTTGTGCAGTAACATCACATACCCACCAAATAAGCTTCATATCACATCACAGAGGTGAAATCCCACAAGAAATTCTACTTCACACAGTGAAACATGGAAACTGGTTTCCTAGACAACAACTCCGTGAGGAAAGTTAGTTTCTATTCTGAAATAATTCAAAATTAAGCCTTTCTACACCATAGGGGAGACCGCTATAAAAGCTCACCTTTCATACAGCTCCTCACAGCTGGGCATCCTATTTGCTGATGAACACTCTCCCTTATTGACAGAGTATATTAAAATATCTTAGTTTTAATGTATTTTTCTCTTCATCCTTATTTAGATAGGAAAATGTATTGTTATTTACGCATTTTCATTAAAGCTTTCAATTGTTCAATTTTTTGGATGTTTGCTGGATAAAAAAACAATGTGCAGACTGTTTAGTATGTGGGTCGTTGTGAGATACATCAAACAAGCAAAAGGGTAAAAACTTATTTTATGCTTTACTAGGTACAAACAAGGCCTGTGTTATTTCCCTGGCTTACGCACCTGTGCCTTTCCTTCACAATTATTTAAGCATCTGAACTTCCTTTGGGGAAAAAGGCCATATGTGCTAGTTAAGTCCAAGTCCAAAACTGTGCAAACAAGACAAGCCCACAGACAAACTGAAGGGTGGACCTAGATCTGTATCTTCTGCTCTAGAAGCTAGGAGTTCTTCATAGCTCTTACCATACTTCTGTTTAGCTGACACAAATAATTCAACAGGTGAAGGGAAGACCTTTAGCACTTTTTGGCTCAGATAGGCTGTGTTTAATGCGTTGCTCACGGCATTCCAGTTTCCTTTGCTGCCTTAGTGAGATTTGTCTCCTTTTCCTGTAAGCACAGTTCCTGTTTCTCCAGAGTTAAATGTATTATGGTAGTGTATACCTCCTAACAAGCTGTAGTAATGCCCAGGTGTTGGGGCCAAGGTAACAGAGTATTCAACTTAGACCCTAGAAATCACTGATGAAAACCGTACTTGAGGTCTACTAGGTTCTTCTAGAATGTGTCTAAACACTGAGCCTGAAAATTGTCTCTTGCTTGTATAAGCTGGTAATGGCCCTTTCTTTGTCAGGAAGTAATCGTAAACAATTTTCTCATGTGTATTTTTTCACTTCAGTAAATAGCAATAAGTAGCCTAGCAATGGATGGCTGAACTTTTTTTTGTTCCCTTAAAGGCAATTTGCAAAAGAGTCAGATAAAGCTGAGGATAATTCTGTCTAAACAGGTCCATCATTTTAGCCTTTTTTTTTTTTTTTTATTGCCACCGTACTTGACTTTGCCATTAGATAAGAAGGAAGGATGCTCTGGCAGATGTTTAGTGTCAGATGTGTGATTGCATTTGAGACACACAAGCCCTCATCATGCTAAATCTGTGTGGATGTGAGGTATACTGGTTTTCAATAATGGGTTCAAAGAGCCTTCAAAAGGCTTTTGGTATTTATAAAGAACTTCTGGGCACTTCAGATCATTTGTACAGTATCTCCCAACTCCTTCAGATCCGAATAGCAAGCTTTCTGGAAGTACTTGTATGCTGTTTGTTAAACAGCCATGGTCTGTTTTGTTTGCAACTTGCATTTTCTAAGATAAGAATCTTCAACAGCAACCACCGCGATAAATATTTTCAGAAACACTTCAGTTTGTTTACATGTGATATGTGATTGCAGAAGACTGTTTTCAGCTAGCAGCCACCACAGATTTCTGAGGGTGGGAAGCAGGGCAAGGAAGTTCGTTACGAGTCAGTGTCTTGGTTGTAACATATCTATAGCAACTTCGGCTAGGAAGCAGCTTGCTGGTAAAGTTTTCTTACCAAGCACTCTCGACTGGAGTCCTGTCTAAAGACAGTGTTTCATTATATCTCACTCTTGACAACTCTCCTGCTCTCATGCAAAAAGGGAGAATGGCAGCTTTGCAAGGAGAAAATGACTACAATGGGGCTTCTACTGCATATTTTAAATACAAAATGGTGATAAATCCTTGTACTTCTTATAGAACTCTGCTGAAAATGTGATTACACCAGGAAGATTTAATAAGTGCAAAAACTTCCTCTGCAATAACTAAAAAAGATTCCCATCTTCTGCTTTGAGTAACGCTCTAGCATGGGATCAGGAGTACAGGACTCGGGCTTTCTAGCAGTCAGTTGAGCATAGAAAGACGCATGAACTAAGCAAACTAAAACTAGATGAAAAAATGTAGATCTTGCTAACCCTGCGATATATCTGATGGCCTGATGGGGTTAATGAAATCCATGGAGCTGCTAGGCAATAATTCCTGCACCTAAATAGCAGCCACCAGTGAAAGGTGTAGAAAGCCATGGTACACTTTTCTGTTCTTCGGACATGTCAGAAGTGGGTTTTTTTCTTATTTTGTTTTGCATTGTTTTGCACTCTTCTGCTCACCTGCCCTAATTTAGCTGCTGGGAAGATTCAGTTTTGCAAGTGTCTTGATGCACTTGTTATCCCACTGTCAAAGGTACTTAATCATCAGATACCCACTGATTTTGGTGGGGTTTAGCTGTAGTGTTGCTTCTAATAGATGCTCTCAGGTCAATGCCTGAATGCAGAAATAATGGTTTTCTTCTCACTTGCTGCCAATGTAGATGTCATTATCTCTGAGAAAAAAAAAATAATTGAAGAAANCAAATAACAAGCATAAATTTTAAGTTCTCTCCTTTCAAAAAAAATAATTGAAGAAAAATATCCCAGATGTATGGACAGACGGCAATACCCATAAGTCAGCATCAGGCAGGCATGTGTTAGCAGAGAAGTTTGGCACGAGCTGGAGCGAAGCAAGGCTGTGCCGGCCATTCATCTAGAAAAGGTACGTGGGGAAAATAAACTGCTGATCTCGGCGTGAATGCTAAGCATCTGAGGGGCTGGGGAATGCACTCAGCAATAACTTGGTTGGCATAGGTGAGGAAACGATAATGCAAGCTCTGGAGTAAATTGGCTGGGCTTGTCAAAGCCAAACCAGACAAAATGTTGCCATGGTTATTGAGTCACCCAAATAAAGAGAACACCGCTCACTCTGAAGTACAAAGGCTCGGGATGGCTTTGTGGTCCCTCAGAAGGGCTGTGGGTAGAGATGAACATTCAGATTTGCTGCCTGCTGTCATGCAGGCAGCATGCAAATCAGAGCGTGAAAATGAAAGCGGAGGGGTGACAAGGTGCCTCCGGAGCCACCTTTCCTGTTTGATGCCTAAAAAGTTCTCCTGGGAGTTCAGACTGATTGCTGTCTATTCTGCATAATGGGTAGGCTGGCTGGTTTTATTGATCCTGTTATTTTTCAATATTGTTTGCTTCATTAGTCCAGACAGCCCAGGTACATAGTCACAGGCCCATAAATAAGCCTCAGTGGCTAATGCAAATTTATCTTCATGGTGAAGAATCTGCATTTTATTTTTTAACAATAGACAAAGCCAAGTATACTTAGTTTTAATATATCCGAGGAGAGACTTGAATGGTTTATTGCACAGTATAAAAAGGTGAGTGTATATTTATTATATTTTTAAAATATTATTTCTTCTATAAAAAGTACAATGAGAATTAGCTTCAGTACTATTTTCTATTAGGGAAATTATTTTTCTATGTGTTACTCCTGCAGATGTAGTTTTAATCAGAATTCTTACTCTACCGCAATGAATTTGGTGTTTTGTGAGAAAAAAAAAAAAAAGAGAAAAGAAAAGAGGAAAGTAAAGCAGTACAATGACATAGAAAGTATCTGGCTGCCAGGGGAAAATAGCGCCTGTGAAGATGAGGACCCAGCTTGAGAATTTAGTGGCAAGGGCAGCAAGGGCAAAGAAAGTCACATTAAAAGAGAGATGCAGTCTCTGGTGGGTCATTTGAATTTCATCTGCAGAGTAATTTTCATGCCATTTAGCCATAGCCACAGCAGGAATAGAGAGGACTAAACACATTAAAATGACAAAATCATACAAGGAAGGATTGGGGCTTGTGGTCATTATATTTGATGAAATTCAATGATACGGTAGGCTGAGTCAGCGTCATATCAAAGATTTTTAGTGTTTACAGAAAAATATGGTATGCAACAGGAGAAAGGTCTGTAGCACACTCATTCAGAGTTCATGGTACATAAAGAATCCATTAGGTACAAAGACGAAAGAATTTCTGGCCTCAAAAAATCAAAACAAAAATACAAAGAACAGCAGAATGTCCCAACCTGTTAACAAGATTTGCAGTTAACCCTTAGAGTACTAATGGCTCTGGGTTTTTTTCAGATCCTTCAAGGAAACATGGGATATTTTAATAACTATTTATGTGCTGCAAGATCCCTTAACAATTAATTACTGGATTTAGGGCCTCAGAAAATGGGCTTGGATTGAAAGTTTTCATCAATTTTCAATTGGTGTCCTCAAGCACAAGCCATGGTTGGATGCCCCCCTGAAGCTGGGAGAATGCCGTTCAGTGCCGCAGGCTTCTGTAGTTCAGGTAGCCAGTGCACACAGGCACACACCCGCACCAATGCTCCTGGTGGAGGATGCACATTTCAGTTTTGAACAACACAGTGTAGTTTTATAAACCTGAGGAAAGTTGCTGTGAATTCTCTTATCCACAGACGGCACGGGAGAATTCAGTCATTTCATGCGCATTCATCTTAAGATCTGGTAAGGTACCTTAAGTAATATTAAGAAGAGAGCTGAAGATTCCCATGTGTTTTCAAGGAAAGTTCCTGACAGGGGAAAACAAAATAATTCAGGGAGCTTCAAAACATTCTGGGCTTCAATAAATCAGCATAGATCACTGGAGCACACCGATTAACAGTAACTGAATGTAAGGGCCATGGAAGGAGAGCATCTTCTCCTTTAAAAGCAGCTGGTCAAAGGAGCCATAAACAAGAACACGCAGAAACAGACCTGCCTGACACGTGGTAAGGGCGGTGGTGATGAGAACAAACCTGGTGGGTGGCACTAATTGGTAAGGACATGTAGAGTGTGAGAAAGTTTATTTTTTCAGCTGGGAGGATAAGGAGATGGAGACAAACGCACAGAGACCTAAAACCTGATCAATTAGCATTAGCAAAGGCAATAACCAAAACCAAACCTGGTTAGTCACACCAGTCGATGGGATATCAAGAAACTGCAGCAACCCAGGACTTTGCAACTGATAAGGCTGCAAACCTGAGGGTTTATTTTTCAGGCAGTCATAGCATGAATCAAAAAAAAATTTTTTTTATTGGATTGGTGCTTGAAAATCATTCTGGTTTATGCAGACTGAAGCGCGTTTCATCTTGCCTCAGTAGGTAGTGAATATAATGCAGAAACAAACAAAATCATAGATTTATAGAGCTCAAACTTAGAAAGTACTCTGATTATCTCATTTAACCTTGAGTGCTTTATAGGCCAAAGTTTACATGCTAAAGTCTGTGAAGCCAATATAACCATGTTTGCTCAAAAACATACCACCTAAGGAAAATCCAGCTGTGATTTAAATGCTTCAGGCAACAGAGAGATTCCACCAAATTCATTATAATATTTTTCCCATGACTAATTATATTCACTGCTAAAAATGAGCACCTTATCAAGGTATGTGGTGAGTAATGTCAGTCAAAATGAAAAAGAACTATATTTTTTTCCAAACAGAGTATATACACATGATTAGCACTTGATACAATGAGCTAAGTAGTAACCCAGCATCTGAGTCATCAAAATCTATCCATCACCTTTGGTATGCACTCAGGTTGCAAAGGAATAATCAAAACCAGCTTTGATTTGTCTTGAGAACTGATTCTTAGCAACCTTGTGTAAGTGTGTTTATGCAATGTAAAAGTAGAACACAATTAGATTTATGCTTCTCAGCCATGCTAATATAAGGAAGATTCTTATTTCTTCCCCATCTCCAGCCTGTGGACTCTCTTTGTAGATGTGCACATGGCTACAACGAAGCAACTTCTTGGAGAATCAGCACTTCAAAAGCCATCAGACTGGTTACCTTGAGAAACTTACTGCTATTAAAGAAACAAAGTATTTAAAGGCAAAGATAAATTCATATGCAGTTTGCTTCATTTGAGAGCAACTGCTTACATTCACGACTGACTTAGGTACGATACAACAAGTAACCACTGAACGTAGTTACTGGTGGATACTTGGCTGGTATAGAGCCAGTTGCTAGTCTGAGCCAGACTTCTTGACCATAATTTAACTCTAATAAAGCATTTCCAGTAATTACTCTGTCAGTGTACTTGTTACTGTTAATATTTTCAGCCTGAAAAGTGAGTTTGTCTATACCATCAATGACCAGATAGCCAGAGGCACGTGGACTAAATGATTCAATGGTATACTCAAAGACGTAGACGCCCAGATACGGAACATGGAACTTCCCGGTTGCTGGGGCAAATGAAGCTCCGTAGTTGACATCCAGATTGTTAAATCTGATGGGTCCTGGAGTCGTCATTCCATACGTATGAGAGGCAAAAAACGCCACCATAGGTGCATATCTGTATGATCCTTTTGAAAAATCTGGTAAGGAATAAAGAACAATTTCAAGTAATGTTACATTGTATAAAGGCAACTCCGACCAGCCAGAAGATCAAAAGCAGCTTTTCTGAAGTCACATCATCCAGTAGCTTGAGCAACTGGAACATGGTATTTCTGCATAAACACAGAGTTTTTTCTGTATTGTATAAAAAGTAATTTTCTTCACAATTAGTGCTAGGTGTATCCACAAAAGCATAGTTTTAGAAACAGCAAGGAAACTTTATGTTTGTTTATACTATGTTATCATTAAGGGAGCTGCTATTTTTCTTCACTTTCTTTCCGTCTCCCTCCCTCCAAAGGTTTTCCCACCCTGGGATCTCTTTCATTGTTCATCTGTGTGAGCTGAAGTCAAGAATTTTCTCCACAAATCTTAGACAAATGCTGAAGAGGTTTAGCACTCCTGACGTTAAATGAGGGGAAAAAAGTATGTGTTTTTCTCTTCAAGCTGAGCCTGCACACTATGATTCCCTGCCACTATACAAATGATTTCATTCACTAGTCATATGCTGTCATGAGTGAGAATCAGCCAAATGGCTGCCGAAAGCTGCAAAAAAATTCACATTCTGTGTGGCCTGGATGTAAATTATTTATTTGTTTTGTGGACTGAATAAGCACAGTTTCCACTTTCCTTTTTTGAAATATCGTTCAAGGGCTGCATCCTTTGCTGACAAAAATCAGAGGCACGCCTAAAATGACTCCTTGAGGCCATAGTCCCACACATCATGGTAGCTACTGGCATTTATAGAGCATTTATGGCTGTGCTGAAGCTCATATGCCCCAGTGATGTCATTTTACCTCCCCCTTTGAATTCCACGATATCATGCTCAAATAAATCTATTGCACACCCTCCCACTCTGCACAATTGCACAGGGAGTTTTCCAGCTATTATGGTTGGTCCCAGCCCAATTTAATCCCATCGTCTGGTCATATTAAAGAAAGAGATCATGAGTCACCCACAGGGATTGATGTCTTCAGCACCAAAACATAGGACACTACTACTTGAGTTGGCACTCATTAAAGTGAAATGTGAGACCTTTGACCAGCAAATGCTCTCTAATTAGGCCCTGGGGCAGAGGCCTGTACAGCTAGCATATTGCACTACTAAATTCTTTACTTGCCAACACTCAGAGAATTGTCGTTCACCAGCTTCGTACTGCAGTTGACTCCTCCAAAGGGGTGGCGACAAGCACAAATAAAACTCTGTCTGTCATTGATGCAGGTTCCTCCATTCTGGCACGGGGAACTGACACAAGCTGAATACTGCCCTGTGACAGAGAGGAAGGAAAACCAACAACCTCAGTTGCAATGTCATTACAGTGACACTCCCCAAGTTTTCAGTATTTTGGAAAGCCTCTGTCAATTTGTAAAGCTGGTGGAATTTCTGTGGAGGTTCTGTGTGAAGACCAATTTCAGATGCTGTCCAGGCTGTTCAGACCCTTTGCTAGTCCAGCCTCCCTCTTTGCCTGAACACAGCATACCCTCATCTAGCCTCCAAGATATTCAGAATTACTTATAAATGTGAGTTCTGCTTGTCTCAGAGGGTCAAGTACATGTAATAAGATGAAAGATATTACAAATCTAGCTTCTTTGGAGCACTTTGCTCAACAAACATTATGAGAACCATTGAAAGATTGGGATATCTGAACAGCTGTGATTGTACAGTCCAAGAGACCCATGTCAACAAACAACAACTTTTTCTTGCTTATTTCTTCCCTCCTGTCCTCCTTAATTTAATGACCTCCCTTGCTGCAATGTAAGCCAGCGAAACATGACTACAACCAAGCATTAGGAAATTCTTCTTCTGCTGTTGCCTACACAAGTCTTTCCATAATAATCTATAAGGCAGGGTGGCCCTACAGGTGGTCCTCAGGACAGATTCAGTCTGGAGGATACTCGTTACCATAGGGAGATGGGGGAGCTGAGAATCCACCCCTCCTTGCCACAGTCTGACAGAGAGACCCGCAGTCTACCCAGCTCACTTCCCTCTTTGAGCTGGTCACAATGACGGTGGGCTTTTTGTGCTGAGCCCCAGACAGCTGGCTTAGCTTCCTTTTTTCCTTCTCATATGGTAGCCCCCAAACACTACAGCAAACCAAGACACAAGTGAAAATCAGGTGGTCTGCAATCATATGATTAAAGAAATATGTTGGATTAGCTAATTAATCTTTATGAGGAATGGGAATGTGCTGAGAGGCTTGGAGTTGACCATACTGCAGGGGCCCTTCAGAAAGAAACAGCAAAACCTGGAAGAGATAATACTGACATATCCAATTTTATTTCCTTCTTTTGGTGAGACAAAAGAAATAGTTATTTTCTTACTGGTTCAGACAAATCTGTGCTTCAGTTTCATTTCACTAGTGCCAGCACAGAAGGCTGCTCTTTTTGGACAGAGCCAGTTTATCCTTTGGCATACCAAAACACAGATTTTGTACTGTTGGTGTACAGGTTGGACTGTCCTGCCTATGACATTACCCACCCAGATGTGTCACAACCATTGCAGAAGACTCTGGCTACTGGGGATGAAAGATCTTAAATGCTATCCAAACCACTTCCAGTACTTGTCCTTGCCCATAAATAACTCAATTCCTGGTTATCCACCAAGATTGTTGTAAAATTTTCATATTGCAAGCAACACAAGTTATATGAAACAGGTGGTTTTGCAGAGCACCCCCACTGAGGATGTCCTTGCCTCTCTTCCTGACTACGTATGAGCTGGTCAGATCATGCCCAGCAGATATGGAGAAATCTGTCAGTCCAGTGCAGCTGAGCTCTGAGACAGTAACTACTGAGTGTAATTGTATAATGTGTTGTCATAGCACTTTGGGGGAAAGAACTTTTAGGCCACATTAAAAATTAAATATTACTATGAAAAATTCTGAACACAAAGCATTCCCAAGCCATTTGTTTTTCCTTTCTCTTGCTTTGGTCAAATGAAAGTCAGATTGTTTAGAAAATGAACTTTTTCTTTGCTAGGAACTACCGGCAGAGCTCTGGAAAGAGAACTCTGCACAGTCCTGTGACAGTAAATCTAGTTTGGCAGGTGGGAACTGAAAAAGCCTTTCAGAAAAGGGTCTACTTATTGCCAGGGAAATGTTGAACTGGATCTTCACACAGATATTTCGGTAATGCCCATATTTATCCTCAGATTCCCACCCAGCCGTTTCACAGACTGCTGCATTAAGGCAAACTATTTATGTGAGAAATTTTGGTTCAGTGAGCGGAATACTAAAGCACATTTTACAGTGCCACTTGAATTTGCACTGATGGAGCATATAGACTTAAAAACATAACAGTAATTCTTTTCACAGAAAATAACGTCCATCTCATAGTGTTTGAAATAAAGCAATTTAGGACTGTGATGGCTGGGGTCACAGCACAGGCAACTGGACATGAGGAAATAATGTTTTTCTTCTCAGATAATAGTTTTGCTGCACACTTAATTTAAGTTATTTTTCACTCTTATTTACCAAGCTTCCACATATTTGCCAAGTGTGAAAGAAAAGCAGAAAAGGAAGGAAAACTGCTGATTGTGCTGACCATACTCTATTTCCAAAATACAAAAGCTTTGTGTAAGAACATGGCAGCCTCTCTGCTAATTGGCCTCTGCTTATCATAAACAAGAAGTAAATCCAAGAAACAGGAAAAAAGATCACAAAAAGGAAATGATAATGAGATTGAGACCAGATTTTTAACAGTCTGCCAAGGGATGTTTTTGCTTGAACTTAAACTTGGAGTTAAATCAAATTCAGACATAGCTTTATCTACATTAAATTAACCCTCCAGATGCAGCATTGCTTAACAGCAGCTGGGGAACCTGCTCCCTTTGCTAGAACTAGGAGAACCTGTGAAGAGATTTGAGTCAAGTTAGAATTTTCAGAGTAAGAGGCAAATGTTCTAGATCTCCACTGAGCAGGTAATGTCTGTGTAACTTCCATGTGGTCTTACAATAAGCATGTGTTTGCTGTCATTTCTGGCCGAGGCTGCTGTACCACCCAGTATTTTCTTTGTCTTTTTCCTTGCTAAAGGGCATCCTGAGACACTATGTCCATATTCTCTGCTCTAGGTAAAGATGCCAAGAGGTTTGGGTTAGGAAAAGATTTCCTACTATAGTACATATCCTATTTTTAATTAATCTTTCATAACTTAGTAGTGTAGATGAGTAAAAAGAGAGAGAATTCATAAATTAAATCAAAGGCTTAAAGTGCGACTATTAAAAGCAGAGAATAAACTGAATGCAGTTGCTATTTACACTCAGTATAGCAGGAGTGAGGATATACAGTTAATGCTGAGTGTTGCTACTCTTTGGGAGGGCAAGCAGCCAGAAGCTCTTTTGGGAAATAGACTGCCAATGCTGTACAAACAAATCTTCAAACAAATAATGAAGCTCTGTCAGTATCTACTGGGATGTTGTTTAGAAGCAAATCAAATATTTAGCAATTTAATGGTCTCCTTATGGAAAGAAGTGACTCCCGTGGTTCAGTTTGGAAATGGCTGAACAGGAAGTAACTTACCAACATTTTCTCAATATTTAGTTATCAGTAACTGTCTCTCAGGAAGCCCTGGGAGATTGGAAGAGCCTGGAAATCTACTAAACCCCCCTGCTCACACAGGGGCAGACTGGTTGTCAGTCTACGATTATTAATCATCTCTGGCTTAGCGCTCTCAGTCTGACAGTGATAAAAGCGATGAGCACCCCCAGTAGCCTAGATGTGAGGAGTGCCAGGGAGCAGAGGGAGAGAGGCAGCCCCACCGGGACCGGCAGCCAGGAACTGATGGTGACAGCAGGGCTGGTGCCTCACCTGGAGAGGCAACAAGCAGAGTGTGGCAGGCTGATCAAGGCAACCAGGGTTAGTCACAGCCCAGCATAGCTAAAAAGGCCTGGGATTTTTGCTTGAGCTCAAACAGGGATCCCCAGCCCATGGGCAGGGTGTACAGTGTGGATGTTAGGTCAGGGTGCCCAGGGCAATTCAGGCTGTCAGTGCACTCAGGGCCCTGACAGGGAATTCAGGTATCAACGCTGCGTAGGGTGTTTGAGGTGCAAAAAAGCACAAAGATTCACCAGCAGTGCTCTTGGACAAACATTAAGGAGGAGAGGTGCTTCAGCTGTTCTCTCTAGTTTTGTGTGGGGGCAGACTGTCAAGACTGATATGAGCTACTTGGACTCTGGCAACTCTGCTTCTCTGTCAAAGAGAGGTATCTAATATTTCCAGTGTGATGATTTCAGGATCACTAAATTAAAAACAACAAAACAGTTCCATCTACCCATCAGTCTAAAGAATAATGTCCTGGTTTCAGTTTAAT
>VZTL01002228.1:8313-18457 GCA_013400535.1 Scopus umbretta
GACACTCCAGGACATGGTTTAGTAGACATGATGCTTTGGGTTGATGGTTGAAGTAGATGATCTCAGAGGTCTTTTCCAACCTTAATAATTCTATGATTCTTAATTCTATGATTCTATGATTTTTCTGAACAGCCTTAAGCTCTGTCATAAGCTCACACAACCAAGTGTTGAAAACAAGCTACCACAAAACAAAAGTATGATGGAAGCAAGTGACAAGGTACCCAGGACAGTGCAGTCAGTAAAAGCTGTGAAAGAGTGCTAGCAGTGGCCTCATCCTGTGCTAGTATAGCGGTGATCCAACACAGATGTCATGTATTCCCTAGAATTGCTAGTACCTGCAGTGTGTGTGCTACAATCTCTCCTTCAGTTTTGCTGTGCAGAAAGGCTTTCTTCCTGAAGTAAAATGAAGCTGAAGAGTGTTTTTGATGAGCACAGAATATGGACTTGGCATATATAAAATATGACCAGTGCAAAGAAAGAAGAAAGGATTTTAATAAAAATAAAATAAAAATAAAAAAATAAAATTTAAATAAACAAACCAACCCTCATGGAACAGCAAGAATTGTAAAGCTTCTTCTAAACATTCATTTTTTGAGGTTTCTTTTTTAAGCTACATTTGAAATTTATCCAATTTTTGATACAAAGTATCAACAACAGAACTTAGAGCCATTAAATGAGAACTGAAGTGACAGAAGAGTTTAGAAAAACATAAATTCAGCAGTGCTATGGCCAACATAGCAGCCAATCTGACCGCACTGTGAAACAGGCACCCAGTGCAGAGCTCCTTACAACACCCAAGCAGGAGTGAGTGTTGCCAATAAAAGAATTTAGGTTGCATGGAATATATAACCCGGAATGACTGTACAATAAAAATAAATGAGTGTTCAGAATTTTATATGGATTTCAAGAAAACATTTGATATTGTATCAGGACAACAGGAAAGAGAGAGTGGTAAAAAAGAAAACGAAATATTATATTGACTTAAATGCTAAAAAGCGTATCAGTAGAAGATGGTACAGTTAAATATTCTGCTTATTATATTGTATATTATAGTCTCCAACTAGCATGCCAACACTAGTATGCAGGAAAGATTTTTCTTGGAAAAATAAACTCCTATCTTCTCATTCTGAGAAAATAAGTCCTCTTGTTTAGAAGTGATGTATCACCAGTTACTTTAACTCTTAAGTGTCTCAAAATCTTTAATGTCTTCATCTTCACATGCTTCTGGAAATGATGCAGTTCATGTTTCACAGATTATTGTGTTTTTTAAAGACTAATGAGTGCTTTTATTGCCTGTTTCTGTTTAAGGAAACTGTAGGACCCCAAGTCTCACTGGCCGCAGAGAGATCTAGGATCCTATCTGCATCACAAACTTTAAAAATAATTTTGGGCAGTTGGTATGACAGGGAACTAAATACAGATTTTCCTAGCCCTAGGCTGATACCCTAACTTCTGAGCCACCTTTTTTCTGTTACAAGATGGGCATTAAGGCAGCAGGCCAAAAAGTGGAGAACCAGGCCATATTCTTAAGAAAGGGGTGAAAAACAAAAGCTTTACTGCTAGTTAAGCTCTCACAAGTGTAATTATACAGCACATACCAGTTTGATTTAGTTTTCTTGTCTTATTTCTAGACCGGTTATTGCTGCACAGAAACAGGCTTTTTGTTCCAGAACTTAGAATTCACAGAAGTACATGAGGCATCTTCAGCGTTAATAATAATGATGATGATGAATACCAGAGAGTAAGAAAGAGAGAGCACCCTAAAAGTAAGCTCTGCTAACAGTATATATAAACCTATATGAACACACACAATTAGTGCTGCTTGCAAAGACTCACACAGCCCAGCTTCCTCACCCCCCAAAATCATTGCTTAATTAATTCTTATCACGCTTCATCATATTCATAGACAGCTCTGACAAGAATCAATAGCAAAGTTTGTTCATTTAACTTGGGTGACTCTTTTAACTCATTTAAATTAATCATTTTGAAAGAACATGCTTTGTTTAACAGGCTAATTCTTATTACAGCAAGTACCATCCATATTTGTGGGGAAAGAGGTAGGGTGAGACACAAATTTAGAGTATAGATTTGGGATATAAAATGGTAAGGAAGCAATTGGACAAAATAAAGAGAATAAACTTCACCTAGTAATCCCACAGCTTTTCTTCAGTTTCAAAAAGTAAAGAGAGATGGAGAACTGAAGCAGCAAGTACAGTCAGAAGAACTGATTAGAAAGAGTTAATCTTTACAGTGATAATTCATGAGGGTTGAGTGAAGCAGAGATGACCCAGACTGATATTCAGAGGAAGGGTGTTGGCTAGATCACCTGCACCTTACCACCTGAACGTCCAGCGCAGTATTAAGGGAAAACCTTTCCAATCTGGAAAGAGTCTAGCAAAACCAAAAAGAACACTGTCTGCTTAGCCTCTTTATGCCACTGGTAACGGTGTTGAAAGAGGCAAAGAGAGAGTGACAGCACCTGAATAATTTTGTAATTACTTCCTTTTAAAGATGCTACAGCTTCCAAGGCACAGTGCAAACAGTTTTGAAATGAGTGACATTGCATACATCTAGCACAACAAGCGCAATGTTAGCCAGAGGAGCTTAAGCTCTGAAAATGTCAATTTTAAGACTAAAAAGGGTTACAGACTTTAATGGTTTGTTCGGATAACACCCACAACCATTACAAGGGCATGAGTTATGCTTGTAACTTCCCATGTGTCAAGAACAACAAGACTATTCCTCAGAGTCTGATGAACAGAGAGATCCATCAGAAGCAGATGGGAAACCAAATCTTGCTGAAAAACGGTAGATTCTGATCTTGTCAACAGAATCTACAAGTTACTGTATGAGCCCTATCAAAGTAAGAAAGACAAAACGTTAGTGGAAAAAAAAAATCCATCAACAGGTGTACATTTGAGCTGCAAATAGCTGGTTCATGTTCTTCATCATCTGTGCTCTGTGGCTTTGTCTGCACTTAAGTTTATGAAGCTTACTGCCTATCACTAAAGTAACGATATACATCTGCAAGACGGGGTTACGCTAGGATGCGTGATGGCGCAGTGCAGAGAGTTACATAGCAAAGGTCAGGATGAACCTTGAATGTTAGAAACAAAACAAAACACAGGAACAAAAAGTATTGAACAGGGTAATTTATGCACTTATTTGTGAACAACCTATGCTCAGCTGAGACTGTGTTCAGAGACCCCCTCTACCTCTGAAATAAACAGAGAATCCTCAGGGAAGGGCAATTCCCTAAGAGCAGTCTGTCAAAGGTAAGGAAACTAACCTTACTGCACCGACTCTGTGCACAGTTCCCTTATGTCAGCCTTACTCAGCCCAGGATACAATCATGTCTTGAATATTACAGATGCTAAGAGCTCTGTGCTATAATCACTATGAGAAACTCTCATGCTCCTTTGTCTGTTGCAAAAACACCTTCCTCTGGACTATGCTACACAGAGCAACTTCCAAGTTCTCCTAGGATCTTCTGTCTGGAATGGACCAACAAGGAAGCAAAGGGTTGAAAAACCACCTTTGAGCAATCAAACAGCTACAAAATAATGCCTGTATGAAAAATACAGCAACTGAAATCTCTTAACATCTTTTTTTATAGGAGCCTGCTTCTTACTGCTCACTGGTTTGCTAAATTTTACCTGTACTTGCTGAAAACTGAACACTTTAAGGGAAATATCAGCCTCACATTAATTTATGCAGAGAGACTGCATTACTCATGCTGAAACCACTTTTGCAGTTGGTGAAGCTGAGATCTGAAGCGGCTGTGTTTCAAAGCCCTGCTCTTGAGAGTCATTTGGGTTTGGGTTCCCTCTGATCCTTTTCCCATTCTTGTGGGAAGTCAGTCAAATTTAGCTGTATATGCATTTTAAAAGCTACAGCTGATATGGTAGAATCTCACCATTTAGAAACAACACTCTTTCTCCCCCATATAAGAAAAAAAAAAAAAATCCACAAAGTCCTTACCCACAAGGGATGTTCTAGCTTAGATCAAGTGCAGATTTTCCTGCAATTTCAAACACCTGAACCAAGAGCATTTCTTCTTCCACCACCACTGCTGGAGCCCAGGATCTTACCAGGAACTGGACAGGAGAACGCCCAATGCTGCAAATAAAGGTGGGGAGATGTGGACTGGAAGAGAAGTGACTTGGGCCATGCCAGAGATATTTGGGGACTGGCTGAGTAAGGCAGGAAGATTAGAATAAAGGACACAGACTTCACATATCAGACCAAGTGTGGCTTGGGAGCTAGCTGCCATCTGAGTGAGACAACAGGGAAATGGAAGCCGGTGTTGCAGGGGAGGCATACTAAATAAGATATGGGCTTGGAAGACCAGGCCTGGATGAACTGAACGTTAGATACTGAGAAGCAGCCAGATGAGGAGCAAAGGCTTCAGGAAGAACAAACAAATTATGGAGGTTGCAGCAAACAAAATAACCTGGAAAAAGGGAAAGGAGGAACTCGGGAATGGATGTAGGCAACCCAAGGAGAAGGAGTAGGTAAATTTTCTAATGAAAAAGATGGATACAGGTAGGGAAGCTGTATCTGCTGGGAAAGGAAACAACTGGAAAACAGGGCAGATGAGACTAGGTATGAAGGGACTCAAGCAGGTCGTACGAAGATCTGTGTCCATTAAAGTATACTTCTCTCCAGAGTGTGGAAGGGAGCCAACTAGTCAAGCCTCTCCTCTCCCTCTGAAACCAGCTACTGTCCCTTCATGGCTCACCCACAGGACTGTTTCAATCAGCAGAAATCTTGGCCATCATTACCCCTGGTGCAGAGTCAAGTGAATAGTGAGCAGATGGGATTTTTTTCAGATATTTTTATCATTAATTCTAGAAGCTACACACAGCCCACAGTTAACAGAATGATAACATTTAAAGTCAAATGCTCAAGAATCAAAAAATCCCCAATTTAAATTTGCTTCTGCTGAATTCAATACACAGGGAGTGTATGCAATTTGCTACCATAGTTAAAACTATGCAATCATAGGCAAACTGTCCCCACACATCTATCCCCACCCACATTTTGTAGGAATGGCCCTAATTTACAGTTTTCAGAAGAGGTCTAGGAATGAGGAATCAGTGAGAGAAGTAAAATGTTTTCCAGAGTACATATCCTTTAACTCTCTTTTTTCCTTTTTTATCTTTTGCTACTGAAGCCAAAAGAAGTCACATTTGTAAAGGAGCACATTAACAACAAAGAACCATTCACTGTACCTAAGCTGAGGTTGTCTTCTACCAGCTGACCAGACCACTGTCCTATCCATCTGTATCTATCCTCTGCCTCAGACTTGTGTTACCAAATGTAATTAAAAAAAAAAAAAAAAGAAAAGAAACAAAGAGCATGCACTTTACTGGAAATTACCCTGATTTGCTAACTTGTGAAATAGTGTTACTAGATTCCCACCTCACAAAAGAGCAGTGTACTTGCACTTACAGCCTCTTGGAGAAAGCCTGGTGGGAAAGTGCTGTAGATACTATACAAAGAGCATGATTTGTATGTAAAACTGATATCATTTGCAAGGCCAGCTTAACTGGACAAGAAAAAACAACAAAGTTTTGGACACATCACAGTTACAGGAGCACTACCACTGCTATGAAAACCCAATATTATAAAGTACAGTTGTTAGTTCAGACTATGAAAAGTCCAAGGCAAAGAAAGAAAATGTGGACAGTATCCAATAACATGCCTGACCATCCCAAACCATTTATCACCTATTCTCATCTACTGGTATGAAAGTTTCTGGGTTTGTTTTCTTTACAAAAGCAGGGTAGCTGCCATTACAAGAATTTCAGAACCTCTCAGGTTTTTTTTTATGTTCATCAATTTTTTTCTTCACAAATCATTTCTTGGGTAATACATCATGGCCTCCGCCCTTTGGAGCAGCTGGTGTGATATCATTGAATAGATGCAGCGCATTGATTCTGGACTGCTGGGAATTACCGGCCGGCACAGTGGGTAACAGGATAAGTATTAACTGTCACAGATAGAGTTGTTTCTTTTGTACAGAGAATGGCTCCCTTCAGTTAAAAATAAAATAAATATATTCTGAGCACTTCTCTCTCTTCACTTTTCCCCAATTTCCAGGACTTTTGAAGTGGATCCCTATAATTTGTCTTCCATGTGCAATATTAACAGATAACGACTATAGAGGTTTTGCTGTTCTGTATTTATATGCCTGATCCTTACTTTGAAGCTCTGATTTTCACAATGCTCAGACAGATTCAGAATTGATTAGTGCAATGTAACATCTTCCAAATTCCACCTACTTATAAGAAATGCCATACAAACTATACAGTATTAGGATGAATAAAGTGCAGTAATCCAGGCTGCAACGGGAAGAATTCACAATATCACAATCAGCACACATTGCTGTAAAGCCCCTGTATTTGCTGGTTTACAAACAGTGCAGATGGATACACAAGGTTTAACTCTGGCAAGCATGTATGAGATTAGATATTCTTTTTTCCATAATCTTTGTTAAGCTTGCCACCTCATAGAAATAAAGCTAGCAGAGGGCTCTGGGAGAGCGTACAAATCAAGTCTTACAGGTAATGAGAAATAAGGAGCTTTAAAATATAGTTTAATGCTATTCTCAATAGATGACTCCTCAAGCCAAATTACATTTCAAATGTTTATGGTGCTTCCAAGGGGGGTGTCATCGTTCTGAAGAGAGTATGGAATCTGGACGTACTGACAGGGGACACAGATCACTCAATCTTAATGAGACTTATAACAAGACATTGGGAATGTCAGTCATGAATATCACATTGCAAAAAAAAAAATAATAACAATAAATTGCAGTGCCATTAACAGTATAAGAAACACTATAAATTGCATCTCATTAGTGACTGCAATATTTTACTAGTGAGTACAAACACTATAATGGAAAGCTTTTAAACTGATTTATTTTTTTTTTTAAGTTCCTTAAATGTGATTAAGAATCTAAACTCTAGAAGATATTTTGACCTTTGTGGAGCTTAAACTGAGAAGCTGCTTCAGGAAAACTAAAAATGACTCAGATTTAAATTCAATAATGGTGAGCCAATGCACATCATGGGAAGGACAAAGCAGGCAACTAAGCAAACTTGTTAATAACAGGAGAATCTGAGCTAAAATGCAGAAAATATAATAAAAATTACAAAGGATATCAGAAATACACTTCATAATGAGCTCAGAATGAGATGTAGTTAAACAGGTTGAAATGGCTTTTCTGGTACAATAGAAGGGGAACTATACTTGTAGGGAAGTCATAATGCCTCATTTCTTGAAACTGGTAAGGCACATTCAGAAAAAATTGGAGGTATTTAAGTAAGACAATGATGTTATATATTGGGAATTGGAGGCAAAGGTTTCTAAGCTGATGTAAGGCACAAAGTGTTAGACTAGGTGAGCAGGTAAAAAAGATTTTAAATTATTACTTTTTCATTCTACCTATTCTTTTTTACCATCTCTTTTTTTCCTCCACACCTCCCACAACTATCAAACATCTCTTAACAAGTATAAAAGCCCTAAACTAATGTACTGATATGTACCTTACATCACTTTGCACATCTTAATTTGACAATTAGATGAGGGAAGGTGATGAGGAAACATGAAATAACCCTGCAGGGTGCACTTTCATGACACAGCTAAATTATCCTAATGGCATTCCCTGCCATTTTAGCTACCAAAACTGTCACACCAGTCAGGTGAGTGCCAGAGCCATGACAAGTAGGGACGACAGAGGAGGGACAAAGCCCTTTCCACCAGCAGTTAGTTACAGGATTAATGTAGCTGTAATGTAACATACAGTGGTTTGTGTTGGACTGCATGCATGTTGGTAGGGCTGTGTGTGTGTGTGTGTTAGGTTTTTATTTCTCCTCCAGATCAGCTCTCTGGTGTGGTACTTCTCATAAACATATTGGTACTACTGTTAATATGAGTGGGGACTACTATTAATATGAGTGGGGGAACCAGGAAGAGTCGTGGGGAGAAAAGGAAGGAAGAAGCTTTGATCTGGGTGATTCAAAACTGCCTCAAGTTCAGGAGGTACCAAAGTCAGACAGGGAGCAGGGAGTCTTAACAAACTTGCAAGGTGTGGTTGAGAAAAGCAGCTAGATATTTGGCAGGTACACCAGGGTTGCCACACTTGATCAGGTCATTACTCCATTTGACCTTTGGACTTCACAGTAGCTGAGTTTTCAAAGACAAATAACCTATAATATACTGACTACTATTGGGAAATAGCGTATGCATATATATATATATATGCATAAGAATTCCTGCTCCCTCAATGAACATTGCCCTTATGCAATAAAGCTTGAAGTTTGAGTCATTGTCTTGGCTTGCATAACAGCAAAAATTATTCATGATCCTAACATCTCCAAATGCATCTACAAGATTTGTCTGGCTGACCTCCTAAGACTCTGAATTCCATGAGGCAACGACTACACATTAGGCAAAAAAGTATTTTCTTTTATTAGCTCTAGATTTACTACCCTTTGATTTTATTGCCTGTCTGGGTTTTCCCATGTCTCTAAGTAGGTGAAAATGAGGGGTTGATCTGGTTTCATTATGTTGGTCATACTGCAAGAAAATGGGAGAACAATTAGACAAAAGCAAACATAATCAGTGAAAAAAAAGCAGGGAAGAGCACTTTCTCTCATTCTCCACTTAGGCAAAGGCAGTGTATCTATGTTTCAATCTATTTTAACACTAGATACCTCCATGGCACCTTTGGTTTTAATTCATTATTAACTTCCTCAGGGCCTGCCATGCCACAGCTTGAGCACATAAACTTGGAAAGGCCTCCCTGAATTCACTCAACCAAACAATCCCACCTAGATCTTTCAAATCCTGCTGAAGGAGCTCTTTGATGAAAACATTTGCCTGATCTGTCAATTTGTTTCACTAAATGTATTCCCTCTCACATCACTTATCTTCACTTGATATTTTATCTATAATATACTTATGGAATTAAACTATCTCACGTGCATGCACACACTCATATTCACTTTTTTGCTAAATCGCCTGAGAATTGCAATTCTTCTGCCAAATAAACAACCTCATTGATCTATGTAGGTAAAGAGATTCTGAATCGATCAACTATTGGGGTACCAGACATTATAAACAAAGCAAAACAGGTCTTAATTTTGCCAGACTAAACAGAACTCATCCCAGGAAAAAAAATCATTTAGTCATCACAGACACATAATGTATTTCAATTTCACTCAACAGAATTAGCATCCTCCTCATTTTAGTTGATACAGGAAAAATAAATTATTTGATGGAGCAGATCCAAGTGTATCTGTACCCACTGTTCTTTAATTTGAGGCAATTTTTTTTATACAATAAGAACTCCAGTCACACTTTATTCCAATTCTGCAACATTAAGTAATGGATTTATTTCAGCTTGGTTTAAGCAAGAACATTATGTTGCTATCGGCAAAGCCTTTCTTTCTCTTTCATGTCTCAAAAGCAGAATTTTCACCAGCTTAGGATGCCTCCTGCAGATGAGTCAGGATAATAATAATCTGAATTCCTCCTCTTTTCCACTCTTAAGATTGAACACAAGGACAATAACCACCATCCTTTGAAGTCCCTCATTCAATAACTTAAAGAAATGGCTGGGATTAACAGCTTCCAAAATACGGTTTGCTTTCCTACCACCTGGCTATAGAAACAGCTAGATAAGAACAAATGTTATTTTCTCCATCACTGGTGAAACACACAGTAAGAAAACAGTTTCCATCGAGCTCAGGGCAGAACAATGGCCAAGAGGGAACAAGTCAGACTTAGGTCACCTTCTGACTTAATTACTAGAGCAGGATAGAAAGGACAGAGCCAAAGTTCAGAGTTCTGCTGGAGCCAGACACCTCCAGAGCATGCTTAAACCTTTTGTAAACACACTCATGTTTCTAGAGGGGTTTTTTGCCCTCTGTGTCCAAGTAGCTTCATTAGTACAGCTACAACTCGGTGTGCTCTAAATCATCACTTTTGCATGGGAAGTTCTGTAGCTTTGTATTATTTTATGAAAGCTTCTCTTATGCAAACAGACATTAGGAGTTGTTTGAATGTTGGTCCTCTTGTGTTCATTTGCTTCCTGTGGATCTTGCTGATCTCTGTGTTTTTATTTCCTTATTTA
>VZTL01002229.1:1124-21585 GCA_013400535.1 Scopus umbretta
CTCTCAACACAGTTGAGCAAAAACAAAGCTGGGGCACAGGGACACCTTTTGTAAAACAGATGCCTGAAAAAGAAAAAGAAAAAGTGAAAGGCACACCAAAAGAACAGAGAATACTTCCATTAGCCCTCTTATGATGTGGAAATGTGAATTGCTATATTTTCTGGCCAGGCACATGTATGCAAATGTATGTAAATTTTATGCAGATTGTATCTTCAGCTTTTTTGATGCCCAGAGTAGTCAGGTCTATAATATAGTTATCCAGAAGGAATCAGTGAATTCTTGCTGGCGAGGCAGAAGCATTTGGGTATGGATGGAGATCAAGTAGTTCTTCTTCCATTTCTACTTTAATGACTGAAACAGAGTGAGTAACTCTGAATTAGGCCATGTGCTGACTGGAAGTCATGTGTAAAGAGGATCAGAGGAGCCATGTATCTATGCATTGAAATAAAGGGATATATATCTTCTGCGGGGAATTCCAAACTATGAGACAGTTGTTATAAATCACACTTCAGTTTTTGTGATTCATACAAGGAGTCACCAGGGATGTACTTTGGGGAAAATCCATCCAGAGTTAAATATCTACAGCTTGTAAAAGTTAGCTAAGAGATATTTTACAGTCCTTTAAAATATTTTTATAAGCAGATAGTATACGCAGGGCAATGTAAACCATTATTCTGTACTCTACACTGGAAGGTACTGGGGACAGGGAAACCTAAACTAAAGATTTTTGTTTAAATATTGTAACCTGAGGTTTCACATTTGGTATAGCCTTTTGACAAGTCCTGAAAAGACAACTGAATGCCAGCATCTGTCCTTCAACAGACAAAGAGGCTCAAAGAAAGGACAGGGAAGAAGATAACAGTGACTACCGTTTGGTGGAATGTTCCCAAGAATTTTTTGCAAATAGTTGCTCAAATGAATGAGCTATAATTAACTATTCATATCCTTTTTGTGTTTGCTTTCCACAAATATTCCAGCATATCAGTTTATTGGCAGGAATGATCAATGCAGCAATGACTTTGCATTTGTAATTATTATTATTTTTACTAGCAGGCAGATTCTGAGAGATATCCACCACCAATTAGAAAAAACCCATGTGACTGATATGTCCAATTGAAGGAGTCCCTTTTGAATTTCTAATATCAGATACTTTGATTAAACTGCCTTCCAATAACCTGCATATGAAAAATATTTATAGAAATTGTTAAAAAATCAAATAATTGCATGTGAAAGTGACAAATAGAAAATGAAGCAAAAGGCCCCTCATCATAAATGAATTCATCCAGCTCTGTTGCTGATATACGACTTTCTCCAGTATTTCAGCTATATAATAAATTTTTTTAGAAACCTGAACTGCCCAGCAAATGGGTGACTCAAGGTAATTCAATGACTGTATTTCATCACTACAGCCAGAAAGTAAAGTGCAACCAACAGTTAAGTTCAGCTCTGATGGTATCAGGGAAGTCTGAGTTAAGCTGTAACATGCTATTTCACCTTGGCTGAATCTTCATCATCTTATCTTTATCCAACAGGTCCACTACCAACTGACAGAAGAAGTTAAGATGCTGGACTGAGAGGCAGTGGCTCCATGTGTGAAACAAGCTTTGCATTGCTGAATTTATAAGAAAAGAAAACATTCTTTTTTCTGTTCTACTTACAGAGTAATGTCTCAGAGAGGAAGAAATGCAGTGCCCCATTTTGGGGTGTCCATTTTCTTAGCTAACATTTGCACATTGCAGTTTCCTTCTGGAGATGCAGAGCATCAGAACATTTCAGACCCAATATTCAACACCACATATGAAGAAAGTTTCAGCTAAACTCTGTAAGTGCTGGACTTTTTAAAAGAATTGGTTCACCCCCTCTTATTATCAAATCTGTAGCACTCTCAGGCAGTTTTATCACGTCTACCTTCTCTTTATTATGGAAAAGCAGTATTCTCCCTATTGTTAAGGTTGCAACTAGCTTTTAAAATCCTATTTTTGCCCTTCTTTAACTTTGGCTTGGAAATTGGTTTGGCCTAAAAATTTCCATACTTTGAAGGAAAAGAAGGATAATTAATTTTCTTCAAACAGTGTATAATCAGACTATTTTTGATTTAGAGGTCATTTAAAAATTACCCTGATTGGAAATTGACTTTTTAAATGTTTTTCTACCTCTAACCCAAAAGCTGCTTATTACAACCTCTTCAAACTTTTCCTGTACTTAGATCCATTTGATAATTCTCAGCCTTCTTAAATAAAAATAAAACAAACCCCAAACCTGCAATTTTGAAAGAGTATTAGATTTTCCCTGCAGATTGTCTTTGGCCATATTCTTGTCCCTTTATTTCAGCAGATGCTTTTGTTTTCTGTTGGATTCAGTAGAAAAAGTGGCGGTTCATAGGTTAATTCTGCAAGAATAAACATGGTTCTTGAGAAGAAATAGTAAGACATTTGCAATTAGAAAAAAAGATAAATTCTCTGATTTTTTTTTTTTTTTTAATGGATATTTGATAAATGAAAGCCAGGCAGACCCTGTAAAAATCCAGCCAGGATTTTATTTGTTACAAGGTATATCTACATTAGCATATCAGTTCAGGTCAGTAGTTTGCTCCTGGAGTGAATCTTTTGATGGTCCCCATTCACTAAACCTAACTGTGTCCCATTCAGTCCAGGAGCCCTGGCTGGAGCTTCTCCTAAGGAAAGATCCCTGAGAAACGCAGTGTGAGCACTGGATACTCAATGCCCACTGCTTCTCTTCATAGGTCTGCTCTAGTTCCATCACTCTACTTCTTCCCTTTGACGCAGCCAGAAGACTACAGAACTCTTTGTGAATATAATGAAGGAAAGCATTTCATTACAGGAAAGGTAAAAGCAGCTGCCGCAAGAGCAGTAACACATGCAGAAGAGGAACACAGGGAAGCTTGTCACAGTGAGCCCAAGCCAGCAGTCAGAAAAAGCAGGCAATTAACAAGGAAAGCTAAAAGGCATGTGAGAAGAATTTCTGACTGATGGGGTTGAGAAGGAATGTTTTAACTAAATCAGAAACAAATGAAATCTTTCAAATGGCATAGATCCAGAACTTGACCAGGATTGCAAAATTGTCAATCACTATGCAGGCAAAACAGAAGTATTCATCATTAGCATGATGTATTCATCTCTTACAGTGATTAATTAAATACTTTCTATTCCATTAGTAACTGGGGAGGATGTGAAACAAAAACCATTAAGCATTTTAGAATCTACTGTGCCCGATAACTTGCATCCAGTAGTATTAAAGAATTGGCTTAGGAGCTCTCTGAATATTAATGTTGATTTTCAACAAATCTTGATTTGTCAAAAAAAAATCCAGAGGACTAGTAAAGAGTGTTACTTCTTTAAAAACAGTGAAACGAGAAGATATGAGGAGCTACAGTCTGATACCAGCTTCTCTTAAAACCATGGAAGGGCTTGTATGGGACACAATCATTAAAAAATGTAAGATTTTAGCATAAATAATGCCAGCTAATATGGCTTTATGGAAAATAGGTCTTATCAAGAAAATTTGTTATCATTTTTTCATAAGATCATTTAAGTCTGGGTGATAAAGTGTTGACATAATAACTTAGATTTCTGTGATGAATTTTACCACTTTTATGTTACATTACAATTTTAAAAAATAGCACTGTACAGAATCAGTGCAGACCAGTGTAAAAAATTAATGAAGTAGGTTAAAAATCTGCTAATGAATAAAGCACAGTTAGGAATTACAAGTGGGATCCAATATAAAATAAAGGCATTTGTAACTGATTCATAAGAACTGTAGGAATCATCTCAAATCAGTCTTATTTAATACTTGCCTTCTACAGCACTTAGGATGATTCAGAGGGAGGTGCTCAGAGAAACCTAAGGGTAGAGATATGTGATAATTTGTGACACAGTAGCCCTCCCTAACTCTGTTTAGCTCAGGTAAGAGTTGTTTCTATCAGTTGTTACCCCTGAAAATTCTGGCTACACCTATGTCTGACTAGCAGTCTCTTTGTGAATCCTCTTCAATTCTTGGCCCCAGTGATTTCCTCGGTTTCAGAATCTAACTGCAAATTATATGAAAAAGTATTTCTTTTTCTGTTTTACTCTAATTGCTTTGCTTCTTCCTTTGTGTGTGTGTAAGTGTTATAAGATATACCTTCACTTTAGCCTTCATTACAGTTTGTAAATTTGACATCCCTTTTTTCATGGTCAACAACCCCAGTGTCTTTGATCTTTTTTCATAAGAAAACTTTTTAATGTTCTTGATCATTCCCATTGTCCTTCACTGAACTCTCTCTAAATCAGCATTATTGTTTATAAGATGGAGTCACTGGTACTGCACAGTATTTCAGATCAGACTATAGCATTGGCAGATTAATCCTTTCCGTATTAGTTCCCATTCTTTATGCATCTTAATATGTTTGCTTATCTGGTACGGCTGCACATTAAGCAGAAGTCTTTACTGAAGTAATTTACAAGGATAACTAGGTCCCTTTCTAAAGTTGGTACGCTAATTTAGAGCTCTGTGAGGTGTTGAGTAATTCATATTTTTTCCACCCGGTGTACCTTACTTTGCTTTTGTTGATAATTCATTTGTCAGAATGAGTAGGTCACACAGTTTTGTTTGTTTCAGAAGTTGCACACAATCATCTCTGAACTTAGGCTGAACTATTTTTTATCCCTTGCAAATTTTGCTGCCTCACAGCAATTCCCATTTCCTAGATGATTAATAAATAAGTAGACGAGCAGGAACCTTGGGGCCCACTGCTGTTATCCTTTGACATGATGAAATTGACCATTTAATCCTGCCCTTCACCTCCTTTCCCTCCACCACTTCTTGATCCATCACTACTTAGCTTCCTTCTTGCAAAGAATTTTGTCAGTGGCCCAGAGAGGTTAGAATAAATTACGCCAGCTGCTCTTCTTTATTAACATATTCAAGGAGTTCTAGGAGATTAACACAACAATATTTCCCTCTGCAGGAACCATGTTGATTGGCCCCTATTTGGCCATGGTCTCCCAAGTGTTTTGCTACTTTGTTTTAAATTATTACTTCAGCTAATTTATTATGTTCACCCATAAGGCTTCCTGGTCTATTATTCCCCCAAACATCCAGAACCTCTTTAAATACATAGGTATTTAAAGACACACATATTTAAAGACCATTCCATATTCGTTCTAGTGCTCTTCTGTATATTTATCAATTGTCTGCAGCTAATACTATATCTTTAATGGTGAAATTTCCAGGTGATGGTTCGATGGTGAAAGTAAAACTAATGAAGTGAGATGCAAGCACCTAAGAATGTCATTTTTGGGTAGATGAGCAGGGTAAAAGCAGCTTGTAATACAAAGTCCTGTTGCTACTGAATGTGTCATTCCTTACTCATCCTGTTACTGTGAATACTTTGGTACCTGGGCCCAAACTTCAGAGAGATCAAAGAGGCTGAGACAGAGACTTACACATTAGATAATGTTTGGAAAAAAAGCAATCCAAGATCTGAAATACAAAGTAGTTATTGGGGCATTAAAGAAGCTTGGTCCATTTTCTATATTCAGATTAACAGGTGACTTAATTGCATTCCACAAATATTTAAAAGGAGATCTTTGATCTTTGGAAATGGAGCAGAAAATATGCAAAGAGGCACTGATTACTACTGGCAGCAAAAGGGATTCAAAGTAGAGTTACTGCATGCTTTTTTAACCACAAGGCTTAGTGGGCTGTGGAATAATTTGCCAATTGGTGGAATTTCATTTTCTTGAAGTCTTAAATCCAAGAGTACATTTCCTGGTAAAAGATATGTTGAAAAAGAAGTTACAGGTTCCACACAGGTTAACCAAGCAAACCTGTAACCACACAGGTTACCAAGCAAAATTGTTCACTTGTAAATCTATTAATTATTACAAATCATTATTGGTTACTACTTACTGTATCCACAATACAGCTGATTGGTTCTGCCAGTGGCCTAAGCTGTCACTGGCTTCCTTTTTCTAAGCAGCTCAGCAACTCATTTTTGTTCCTTTAAATAGCTCAGCAAATTACCCAATTACACTCAGGTAAACCAGCATGACTAACTCTGCTTTTAGATGGAAGTATAATATTCTGAGTAACCTTAAGCAATGCTGTCCTCATTTCATATTTCTTCATGAAGCATGGCTTAATGGGATAGTTCCCATCACCTTCTTAGCACAGTAAGAAATGTGGTTAGGTCAAGTGGGAACTTGTGGCTATAACCTGAAAGACAATGAAAAAGCAGAGATCTGGTTTGTTGAGGTGGCTGGGGTCAACACAGCTGGTATACTCACTTTGTTTGCCAGATAGCAGAAGGGATGAGTTATGCTGGGAAAGTGGAACATGTCTTGAGGCCTAATTTGGTCTATGTCAAAGCATCAGGAATTGGAGAAAGTCTGTGGATATGCATCTGGGAAGAGAAGAGATTTGAGTGCTGAGAGGAGATAGTGGGACCAAATACCCTGCTCTGAAAGTATAGTCCTCACCAAACCCTAACCTATGTGGGGAGGATGCTTTGGATGTGGCTGTGTATCTGTTGCCATTGTTTATTCTACTTAACCTGTATATATCCCCATGCCATACCCTCATCACCTATGAAGGAGCAGTATATTACAATGAGGAGGAAAGAGCTGCTGAGTCCAGCACAGGATGTCCCACCCCTAATATATCATTTCATTATTAAGGTATGCCTCCCCAGTCAAGAATACAGAATACCTGTATTAGATACTCAGAGTGGTCTCCAAAGACCTTCAGGTTGACTCAGCAGAGACTACACAGTTCACTTGACTCCCCATACCTCCCAATGTTTTGGGGATCTAAACCTTGAGAACCAGCCAAAAATAACAATAGAAGTTTGTTGAAATGTTGAAAACTGGGTCCTGATTTCTGAGGCAGCATTTGGGAAGGTGTTGTTTAGCCGCAAGAGCTGCACAGATATCAGGAAAGACAAGGTGGTGAATTCTGAAAATTTGCTGACCTTAAAAAGAAACTTGTCTCATTTTCACAAATATTCTAATAAAGAAGTTGACTGGCATGAAGCAGAGAAATTGTGAATTCTTACCCTCACTGTTGTACTGAAGAACAGAAACATGGCATATGATTAAGGTTACCAGTGATGCAAGACTACTTGGGTAATTGACACAAGCTCTTATCCTGAAAGCTACAGATTAATAAGCATTCTCAGTTTATAAATGGATTTTGGTTTTAGATTTACTGAGTGAAATCTGAATTATTTATCCAGATCTCAGCTGTGTGATTCAAAATAGTCTGCAGAACTAATTATGACTAATTTTATTCTTTGTTTGCACCTGTCATTTGTTTCTAAAACCATAAGGAAAAGAAAAATCTGTTTCAATAAATAATGATATCCTGAGGCCAGCCCACTTATGTTTGTTTTTTCACTTATGCATGTATTTTTTCTGGCACTTTTTATTGATTTAGGATATGCTTAAAATACAGATTTGTTAGCTTCCACCGTGCCCATAGCTGGGTAAAATGCTCCAACAGTTTGTGACCAGAATTCAAGCACGTGTGTTGATGATACATTCTTAGAGTGACTAACTGACAAAGTGAGACTAGACTGCAAGTCTGTTTTCCCCTGCACTGCCCTTTAAAGTCAGGAGCTGTGATGGTAGCTTGGGGCACACAGGACAAATGCTTAACTCCATTGCAGGCTCCCTGTTTCAGCTGAAAAAAAAAATGTTTTTTGAGAATATTTCTTTCAGAGAATGAACTTAAAGCCTATCTTGGTGTGGGACTAAGCATCTCAAGTAGAAGGTCCAAGATGATCTTCCTCATAGAATGTCAGCCTGGGAAGATGGCAGTAAGTACTCCAGTGTCAACCTTCTTTCTTTGTCCTGGTCTGTCTCTACTTCAGATAGACAGCATAAGAAGAGAAAAAGCAGAAGGGCAAAGAGTAAGCCCCTTGCAAGTACTTGTTGTCCATGAGAAATGGAAGTGAGACTGTTATTTTCAGTCTTTCATGTGAGTACAGTGTGCTCAGGTGATGGTTTGGCTCAGACCTCAAGTTCTAGCTAGCTTTAGGATTGCAAATCATTATGTGAAACACCAGGACTCTGATCTTGAGCTTTGACCCAGTATTTCCAATGAAATAGAGCACAAGCATAAAACCGATTTTCAGCTAGCTAGTGACTTTAAGTCATATTTTGCAGACTGAGAGTAGGTTAACTTGTCCACTGCTACAGACAAGTTAGCTAGACCAATATCCTTATGTGGATTTAGGTCTCCATTGAGAATGATAGAAATAAAGTGTCTTAATACCTGCAGAGCCGCTACACTCTCAAATAATTTGGCTTTCCAGTTCACTTGCAGGTCCCGGTCCACTGATCACCAACACTGCATGTGTGTGTTATTTTGCCCTTGGATTACTCCTTGGGACTAATTCAATTTGCTCTCTCAAGATCTAATTTGGGTGAAATGTGGGGGAGCTTCCCTCAAGTGGCAGTTCACTGCAGGCAGTGTAGACAAGACTATCAAGTTTGGCTCATCCTTATTTATAAAATCTTTCAAATATATCTGTGTAAAAGATCCAAGGCAATAAATCTAAGGCCATATTAAGCTTCTGTTTCATGCCTGAGAACAGAACCCTTGGGGGCATGCCAGAAACATGACTCTAGTGAGCTGTGACAGGTTTAGGCACTTTTAAGTGTAAAACACATACAAAAAATATGTATGCACTAAGGCCACCTCTTGGAACCAAAAGGATACACAGGGTCATTGGCTAGTCAGTGTGGATGCATCCAGCCTGTTGGAGCTAAACCTGAGCAATGTGAAATGTACAATCAGCCTGTCACTTAGCCTATAGCCAAGGGCCCACTGGCCAAGACAGATGACTTTAGCAGGGTACGTGCAGTCTTTAAGAAGGTGCACCTTTGCCTTGGATCATTATCTTTGAAATGTGATCATGACACTTCCCGAACCCACAGGAATGTGGGAATGGAAATACTGTGAAGTACCATGTGAAAGCAAATAAATCCGTCAGACAAAGGTGAGTGAAAGATGAGAGATTTGTCCCTCTAGGAACAATCATCTCCAATTTACCCACTGAACCTTTAGAGCCTGCTTGTATTGTTATATTGCACAAAACCCTTGGGTCAGGTTCTGCCTTTCCTAGTGCAGTGTGACATTTGCACTGGCACAGATGCTCCCGTAGTCCTGACGCAGCCTGGGAAGCCGCTGAGCCGCACCTGCTGGTACCTGAAAGGGATGACTCTGCCTGAAGGGGAACTGCACACAGTTAGTGATCAGATGTGGCAGCAAGGTGGGAGGGTGCTGCAGGGCTGCAGGAGCAGCACTATCCTGAGCCTCGGTGGTCGTGACTGCAAGGGTGGGCATGGAGTGAGAGCCAAAGGGAGATGAGCTGGGGTGTTGGAGGGCTTCAGCAAACGCAAGTGGTAAGGGAGTCACTTCTTCCTGTGAAAATGCTGGCGCCTAAATCACAGCTCATGGAGTAAAGGGTGCTGTTATAGATGAGTTGCCCAGTGGAAACTAAATTAAACTACTCTGGAGATCTTAGGAGTGGAAGATTTCATTTCCTGGAAAAACTAATTTAAAACTACTTATCCTACCTATCTGTCCATCTATCATAGGTAATTCCAGGTGCCTATCACTGTCACTACCAGTCCTGTATTGGAAATCTCTTTATATCAACTCGTCTCACATGATATTATCAAAAAGTTCATCTAAACCAGATCCTATGAGTAAAAAGCTCCTTCAGCTCTGCAATTACCTCTGATTTTAGCCAGATTAAAATTATAGGGAAGAGTTGAATTTTAATTCTCTTGAAATTCTGGCATAAAGGCCTAATTATGATGGTTTTGTTTTGAATGTATTCTATAAACAGGTGATATGAATAAATTCCTGAACAGACGATTCTGTAGAGTTGTAGACAATGGTAGTTTAGGCACTCTAAACATACTGATGGAGAGAGGTTTCACAGATGCATTTGTATTTTACTGTTGTCTCACTGGACACTTCTTGAATGCATATAATATTATTTTCAAGTTCCCATAAGCAATAAGAAAAAGACAATTCACAAGGGATATACAAAGGAAAACTTTTTTTTTAATTAAAATTCAGTAATTTAAAATTTTTTTTCTAAGGATTACTATTAAGTGTTTTGTTAGCTGCTGCTGTCTTAATGTTGAAACCAGCTGAATACTCACTTCAGTGATGAAGTACTTCACTTTATCTTCTTGTGGTTTTCCTTAAGTATTTGCATTTAGATAGTACTCCTGTAATATGAGAAATCTTATGGAAAGCTAGAATTTCATAACTTGCAAGGAAAAGGAAGATAGAAAGGTTATGTGTCAGAGACAAGCAAAGAAGGGAGGAAGAAAACGGGAAGGACTTATGAAACAAAAGTAAGAAGCAAAGGGGACACTAATAAGAGGGCACAGATATGGCAAAGGGAAAGTTTGAAGAAAATGAGATAAAAAATGCAAATAATTTAATACTGTGACATTGCAATGCTTCTATTCTTTTCTATTCTAAAAAAAAAAAAAGGTGAGAGACACAAAGAGAATGAAAGAGCTTATATTTCCTTTAATTCAGTCTTCAAAGACAATGAAATCTCAAACACTGGCACATTGTAGCCAGCCTCCTGGAACTGTAATATTTTGTTCACAATGCAAGAAAGTTGTGACTCAACCAGAGAATCATCCCACAGCCTCCACCTGCCTGGGATTAGACCCAGGCAAAGGCCTGCAATATGTTTGCTCACCTTTTGGCACTGGAAAACACAGAAAACTGAAATACAACTTCTCTGAGCAAATGTTTTCATTTCACATCACCCTCTGCAAAAACATATTTTTCATGACATTGGCAAATCTGCCAGTGTCCCAGTTGCCTTCCAGTTCTTTCTAGAAAGAGTCTACTTTGAAGTGCAGCAGTAAAAGCCCTAAAGATCAGTTCAGGTTTTGTCTGCACCAAAGAGCTGATCTCTTTGTAACTGCATCAGTGGCAGGGAAGCAATTTAGAAATAAATGGGTCAAGCTTTGGTCAGCTGCTCACTGAAAAAAAAAAACAGCCAAGGCATTTAAAATGTCACCTCCTGTTATTACATATCTACAGGAGACTACAATCCCCCTGACAGAGACAGCAGACGTGGCTGCATGAGCATTTCTTCTGTGCTTCAGTGCAAAGTCAACCAATTTGGCTTCTATGTCTTTTTTGGCAAAGTGCATCACTAATATGCATGTCCCTTCCCTCCAGTGTATTATGAGTGTAGTGGACTTTCTACCAGAGCACCAAGAACAGTCAGCTGAGGAAAAAGGGTAGTGAAGAGAGCAGCTAAAGCTGCCTCATCTGGTTCCACAGCGGGCACCACCTGCTCTCACAGCCTGTATTTGAAAGATGTGTATATGTGGTGCTTAGGGACATGGTTTAGTGATGGACTTGGCAGTGCTAGGTTAATGGTTGGACTTCATGATCTTAAACATCTTTTCCAACAGAAATGATTCTATGATTCTATACTACAAGACCTTTCTTGAATTATCTGATATCAAAACTACGGAAGTTGTTAATCATTTTGGTATCCCCTAGTACCTATTCTATTTTGCCTCAGCCACCAGCACAGTGACCTCTGAGGACTGTTGGATGGCTGTTGCTGTCCTGCTCCAGCTGTGCCAGTGCAACCAATGCCCTTCCCCAGTGTGTCCACAGCTGCTCACTACTGACCTTCTCCTAGAGACTGTTCCTCTGTGTCTCTCCCCCTCAACTCAGCTCTGTGTCTCCTCACTCCATTGCTCATCACTCCCTAATCTGTTTCTGTGAAGATGAGCCAGGTTGGCTCACACTATTTAAATCATAGGACTCACTTATCTGACTTGCTGTAACTGAAATGGGTGAGGGAGAATGCCATAAGCAGTGGATCCAAGGGGAATATTTTCTGGCAGAAGAGTTATGATGGACAAGCTGGGATCACTAAAAGCCTTCCCCTAGCATATATTTTACAAAGTATGTGTCTGCCTACACCTTTTAGAGGTATCATTGGATACAGACTGAAGAGCCAGAAACCTAGAATGAATCTGAAGAATGAGCTATTCTGCATTCTCTGAACCTGGATTTACTGAGGTTGAGGTATGTAACCCCGCTGATGGACAGGCTACTCCAAAGAGCACTTAGACTCCTATAAACCACCTGGAACACTTAGGTGGAATTGAGCTATTGTAAAAGTTCTTTGAAGGCTAAAGTGCAGGAAGAAGAAGGTTTTATACTTCTTTTTAAAATGTAGACATTTGGTCTAGAAATATTTTTGGACAGTGAAAGACCTTTTGAGAGCTGCTGCCCTCAATGATTAGAAACTCAGATTTTTGTATTTGTTTAAAAGATTAGAGTGTTTCTGCATAGGAGAAGGAACCAGTGAAGCCCCAAGGTATAGTTGTCCCTCCCCTCTTTTTCCTGTAATTCTGAAACAGCAAACTGATTATCATACATTTACTTTTCTGAAAGGCAGAAAGCAAGATGCAGCACTGGAAGTATAAAATAGGACTAGAGCCAAGGTAAGCCCCAGAAGCTCTGACTAGCCATCGTGCTGTATATTTTGATGTGGGGAATGCACACTGGTCAGAGCTGGCAGATTAGAGAATGAGTATGTATTTACTGGAGCCTGCCTGACCTAAAACTTAAATTAGCATCAAAATCCCTCAGTAAGAAATTCCACCCCACCCATGCATTAATTTGGCCCCTGTCTAGGGCATTTCAATGCATTAGAGTATCATAATTTAGTCTTGAAATACAGCTATGCATCAGAGGGATACTCTCATCCCAGTTTTCATATTGGGTATGTAGGTCTATATGACACAATAGAAGACATGCAGGTACACAACTGCGATACTCTAAACTCTATCCCAACCCCTTATGACTAAGGACATCTTATTTTCTTCACACCCACCACCCAGGAGGATAATAGCAAAAGCCAGCCTGAAGATTTTCTGTCTTCACAAATTTAGTAGACTATATTCCAATTCATTGATGCATGGTCTTAGTTTGACCATGATCTCTCACCAAAACAGAAACAGCATTTAAAAATTGCTGTGTCACTCTCAAGCATCAAAATGGAACTGTTCAAGAGAGACAAAGTACATCAAAACTACCTTCTACCTCCACAGAAGCTATTTTTCACCCTGGTTTAGAGCCACTTAGCTAGTCACCTGCCAACAGCCTGAGGAGAATTTAAGATGAATGCTCTTTTTTTAGAAAATCCATAGACTCACCAGCTTTTGAAACAATACTTTTGTCACAAAGTCTTTCCATTTGCTGTAATCTGTACAAGATCTAACCATCCCATATGATGTTCATGGGTGTCATTTCTGTAGGCAATAATGTCCAACCAGATTATTATTTTGCTTTTGCAAATATGTGGTTGTTTGAAATATGGCTGGCACTGTTTTGCTTTCTCTTCAACCAAGGAAGTTCTGTTTTCATGACTCAGCAGGATTCCTCTATGGACTGGAAAAGGGGAGATTTAAACCAATACTCATGCCCCTGGTAGTCAAGGATCAAAAACCCTATAAGGTGGAGCAGTTTCAGACTTTAACTTGCAAATACACTTCAGTCAAAGGAAAGAAGATGGAGGAACAGTACAAAGAGAAGAACAAGAAGCAATCATAGTAATCAAGCCTACTTGAGACATTATCTCAAATAACACTGTGAGACTGGTAATGCTGTATGAGAGTTATTGCAAAACATTTCCCAGTATTCTGGAAATGAGTGATATAATACAAAATCACAGTTGTAAAAAGCATTAACTTGTGAGCCTGTATATATTCTCCTGACATTTGTTTTATAACTGCAGGGTATAAACTAGGAATGTTTGCTATAATCTTTTCAGATTTGTAATTTTTTTTGCATGTGGTTTGAAAAGTAGTGGCCACAGAGAGTATGGTGAAACAATTATTAGATCAGTTCCAAGATGATATAGAGCCAGGTTATGAACCCTACGCTTGCTCTTGATGAGCCATAACTCAGTCCCATCAAAGGGAATACTCACACAAATGCTAACTGTTCACTAATATCAATGAGCATCAAACTACTGCACTATTTGGTTCACTGATGGCAGACAGATTCTGGCATTAGATTTTTTCCTCCTTTCCCCCCCTCTTTATTGTAACAAATACATCAGAGTCCCTCAGGTGAAAATATTCATGATAACAGAATGCGGATCAGTTTGGTTTTACAAGTCCCCTTTGGCTCTGCAAGTTTCCTCCAGAGCTGATCTGTGGCTGTCAAGGTTGGAGTGCCACAGCAGACAACTTTGTGATGATCTGAGGCATATTGCCAAATAGTTCCTTTCTGATTTCCATCCAACACAAAAAAATAGTATTATTTACCAACTCTTATATCCTGCTGCTGACATATCTGGAGGGTGATTAATTGTGCCCCGAGGGTCTATGTAATGTTCTATTCTGAACAAAAAGAGCTTTTAAAATCTTTCTAATAACTATAATTATGACTGAGGACAGAGACCCATAACTGTAAAGGGGTTCACAGTGTTTCTTATTTAAGTACCTGCCAACAACTGAAAGATGGAAAGCTGAAGACCATTTTATACCAGCAAGCAGAATACAGCAACTTTTCAGGATAAATTCTATCTGCTGTGAACAGTTTTGTCTAGTAAGAACCAATGAATCTATGAATCTGTTCTGCAAGACAATGGATAGCAACGACCTGTCAGCTTTATGAGATCCATCAACGTCATTCCATATCTTTCTGAAGAAGGCCTATATGCCCTCTGCAGGCTCTGTATGATACAGTAGCACCATTAACACTGTCATTGCTGCTGTTACAGAGCTTCCTTTCTCTGGGTTTCTAACACAGTTGTTTCATTAAGACACATCACATTGGGGTTAAAATTTTGCAGACAGATTCTATTTCTCTCAGTGAGTGATTTTGGATTTGTGTTCTTTTTTTTTTTTTAAGCTATAATTGAAATAAAACCAGAAAAATAATTCTGAATTTGAATTGATATAGCTATGAAAAATGAACAATGCAGAGATATTTGTATTCCTAGATTTAAATGGAAAATCGTATAAAACAAAAGACAACAGTGGCAGAGCTATTGATAGCTTGACACTGATGCATTCCTTGTGTTGCATCTATATTGATTTAAAGAATGAGAAAAGAGAGGTATAAATTTATGGGGACATTTTGGATCAAATTTTGCATTCATTTATTAAACAAAATTTATAGAGTACTAAACCATTGACCCTATCATTTGGTTTTACAGATTTATGGCTGAATCCCAAGCCTACTGAAGTCAATAAGGGTCTTTTCAAGAGTGGACTTCAAATCAGGACCTTGCTGCCTGACTCTTCTCTCACATTAAGCAATGTTATAGAAACCAGTGACATTACATCAATGCAAAGCTATGAAGAAAGCAAATCTATTCCCAGTCTTCAGGAAAAAAGGTGCATTTAGCAATTTAAAATGCATGTAGCTGTGTGTATATATGTTCCAGACCACTTTGATACTAGCATAAAGGGTTCAGAAAGCAGAAAATGAAGGGAGGGTTAAAAGATTATAGGAGGAGTAATAAAGAAGCTGGCTAACTGCCCATGAGATTTAACATGGGAAAAATGAAAGCTAATATACCTCAGGAAAAAATGATCTGCAGCTCAAATATTTAACTAGAAGGGAAAACTTGGAAGTTTTTAGGGTTGAAAATGTCTGAGTGATTAGAGGAATGAAAGCAGCTCATCTTAAACAGCAAGTTCTCTCCCTTTAACTATAAGGTATATGTTTAAAGTTGTACAATATTCTTTGAGTGCTCGGGATCATACAGATATAAAGGTGCTATATAATGGTGTAGATATTCCATACAGGAATGGAGTTAAACAGTCTCTATCTAAAGTACATCTATACTTACATATTCACATTAAGGTGCACACTATTTTTAAGTAACAAGATCATCAACCAAATTGTAGTAATATAACTTTCAAGTATAGACCTGACCTGTAGATACAAGCCTACAGTATATGTCAGTGAAAAGGCAGAAGCAACTGTAGTCTTTTTGAGTTGGATTCTGATGCAATAGCCCCTGAAATATTATATTTATTTGTAAGTACTGCATTATAAAAATGATGTCATTAAGTTGCTAGCAGTTCAGAGATAAGTAACAAGATACCAGTAATGTGGATGGGCTGGCCTGGGAAGAAAGACCTTAGTAGATATGGAAATGGTATTTTACTCTCCAGCTAATGGGGTTTGCAAGTTGGTGTACTGCTGTGGTTTGAATGAGGTAGGTTGAATGGAAGTTGAAAAAAAGAAATTTATTCTTTTTGCCACTTCTTCAGGAAGAAGGTAAAAATGCATGCAGTACTATAACCACAAAGTTCACTAAGTATCTTTTGTATACTCAGATACAGCTGTAAAGAGTAGAGAAGAGATGATGTGTTGACATTCTGCCAATATTTGAAGAATGCTGGTAGAAGGAAAGGGTGGAAGATGTTTTTTAAGTGGTAGACTCCATAGTTATAATTATTCACTAAATAATTCAGGCAAATGTTTCATCTCAGTACCACGCAATATTCCTGACAATGAGCCTCCACAAGAAATGATAAAAAGACCCATGATTTGCCTTTAACACTAAGCCTAAACTGGAATTTGAATGCAATTGTGTATTGTAAGGATGAGGAAAACGTGACAAAACCCACTTTTCTCATCACATATCTCAGTCGATTATCGGAGTACTGAATAACTGCTGTTTCCTATCCTCATGCCAGATTTGTTGGATCTATACTGACAAAAAAGCTTTACAAATGGCAATGGGCACTAGCTATAGGAACGGAATTTTGATACTGGCTTGGTGCAAGTATTTACCTATACTAAGACACCAAGTTATGTCAAGTCCAAGTGTAAATTTCCAGGATTTCCAGGTCTTCTGAGGGACCGAAGCAAGGTGTCAAGTCATGCTGGCAATAGGACCCTACTGTGGAGGCCACTAGCTCCCACAGTGCTTCATTCCAGTTGTCTTTTCCTGTAGACTCTGCAGAGACTTGGGGTAACTGGGCTCAACTAGATGTCCCAGATAGGTGTTGAAAATTAGTATGAGTTCAGGCCAAAGTGTATCTACTGCTCTGGAATGGTATCCTTCACTCTCCTTATCTTGCTTTTTGTTAGGATCCTTTGTTGTATCTTTTCTTAAATTAAACGTGCAACTGAAATCATAACTTTGTGTCCTGTTGACCTCTGGCAATGACTGTGTTTGTACAGCACTCAGGATAATAGGAGCTCATCTGATTGGGTCCCATGGGCTTTATCTTCATATAAATAATTATTGGTACCATTAGGATAAATGATATTTTAAGCATCTAAGAAAATTATTTCCAAAGAAAGAAAAAAAAAGAAAGAAAAATAGAAAACAAGTACCATAATATAAAACTCATTTGACAAGGGTATGTAAGAAAAAGGAAATTAAAATGGCATGGAGGGTGGGGAAAATAATGAGAAAACAAAGAGTAAAATACAAAAATCACTTTCAAAGAGGGAGAGGTACGAGAGGAGTAGGAATATGCTTTTAAAATTTAGTGGTCACAGAAGAAGGAACACCACAATGTGTCACATTAATAAGCATTGTAAGTAGGGATGTTGATTAACTCAGGAATGACTTATTATAATATAAATGACAGAACATAATGGAACTGAAGTGACAAGGTATGCAATGTGCATTAGAGAAGGTAAAATGAAAGCTAAATTCCTGTGGGACAAGTAAACCTTTAGAAAAGTTTGTAGCAGGTTTGTTAAAAACTGGGTTTGGAAGTTTGCAGCTTAGATGGGACAAGGAAATGGAACAGAATCTGGGAAGAAAGAAAGATTGTTGGGATGCTGCAACTGAGCTTAGAAAAAAGTACAAAAAATAAGCTATTAAAAGGAAACAATAGCGTGGAAGAACGGATATATTAACTGAACGAAGAGAGAAAAAAAGATGTAACACTTACCATACCTTAGTCAAATGGCAGTGCTCAGCTATTAATTTAGCTTCCATAAGTCTAAATCATACCAGCAGGATTTTAAAGGAGTCACATTTTTAAGATTAAGAAAATGTGCACACCTTCCTATCACTGACAAAAAAGTAGGTATTTTTATCCAAATATACTGAAATACGTATAATTTGATAGATGTTTCAAAAAAGGTTACTACAAATGCTCTCTGTGACATTAGGAAAGTCTCTGTATGCAGATCGGANCAATAACAGACTGTTCCAAACTAATAAAGATTCAGAAAAGGTCCATTCTAGAAAGAAAACAAAACAAAACTCTCAAAAGCATCAGATTTAAGGCACAGACATCTATCGAGAGGATTCAGATAGGAAAGCTGATAATATTTGACAGACTGCTTTCTAGCCATCCAGAGTTATTCCCTGTCTAGGAGAAACTCCCCATTTATGATCCATGCATAGCATCAGAAAAGGCCTCAGAAGGCCATCAGAAAAGGCTAAAACCAGAAACAGCGTCCAGAGGTTGTTGCACTTTAACCTAAGAATAAAATGAAGTTTAACCGCACCATTAGAGAGTCTTCTCTTTTCTCACGGTGTTAATACACAGTAAACAAAATCCCGTATGCTATTAATTTCCACAGACCACCAACATCACCACCAACATCAAAGTTCAAGCTGGATTCTGCAAGTGCAGTTGATCAGATAACTTCTGTTTTCTGAGTAACTTTGCAAACATCACTGGGGCATATGCACATCTAAAATTATATGCATCTTTTACAAATATCTTTGAAATTTACTTTCTGAGAAGTGCTCTTCACGGAAAAACAAACCACAAAACCCAGCACCACAAAACCCAGCACAAGTACAGCCAAAACCAGTCGCTAAATACAGCATAGCTATATAAAATATTTCTAATTCTTACCTAGTTGTGTTATTCATCAAGGCGATTTATGTAACAAAACCCTAAAGAAATCCCCATATGCTTCTCTCACAGTTGGTTACTTCTTAAAGTATTTGGAAATGAAAATTTATGCATAGAGCATAAAAATACCCTAATGAAAGGAAAGACTAAGCATTGTGGTTGTCCTGCTACTACTGAAATTTTAACTGCTGCCAGAAGCTGAGGAAAGAAAAAAATTTGAAAGATCTACAACCAACCTTTGCAGGAATGGCTCAATCAGGATGCAGCTAAGGATGCCTAAAGCAGACCTGTTCAATTGCAGTTCTGTTTCTATTCTCTCCTGTTCATCTTCAGCTGCTCTTTTCACTAAAGTCTCCAGTCCAAGAACAGCACTCAGTAAATTAAAAATGCCCTCCTTGAGGCATCTGAACACTTACAGACCCAAATTCAACGTGAGAAGATGCAAAAGAAGTCCACAGCTTCTGCCATGCATTTCACATAAGGTGCTGGAATGTATCCAGATAAATGGCAAGTGCTCAGAAATAGATTTTAAATCTGCTTTCAAATTGATGTAACCTGGAATATGGTTATCAGTAAACACATTGACCTCATTTTTAGATACTGTCTCTCAGACTTCTGGCATAAGTACAGCCACAGTGCAGTAGTATGCAGAGACAGTTGATCTAGTCTGGTTACCAGAGCAGCATAGCCATGTCAGTGCTTCACGTAACTAGCCCGTAGTGAATAGGAGAAGAGGAAGGGAAGAGACAAAGAAAACTTAACTGTGTCTCAGCTATACGAAAAGATTATTTACAGCTCACGCTTTCTTCAGAGTCATTCAAATCTAAGATACAAACCTATTAAAAGTCAGGATTAATTAGTTATGGCACTTATAGCACTATAGTTAAAAATTACACTGAAAAATCAGAGATTCCATTGCATGATTTCTTATTGGCATGCTTTTGGTTCACTAGCACTCCTCTCTGCTTATCTAGATCCTGTTCTTCTCAACAGCTTTTGATCTCAGTCTCCCTTGTGTTGCCAGACTCACATTTTAATTCCTCCTTCCTGTCCTAGTCCTCCGCCTTTCTCTTCCCCTTGATTTAGCATTCAGCTCCTCTGAATCTGAGTATTTTCCTTCCATGCTCCTAGAAAAGAGGTCAAAGAAAAACACTCTGCTCTCAATTTCAAAGCCTGGGTTCACACTCCAGTCCACATTAGGTCTGAGCACAATTTACAGCTTTGCATTAGAAGAGCTACGTTTTTTTCAAGTTTCTTTTCAAAAGCAAGCAATACTCAGCATTCAACCACATCCCAGTTTATCAGAAAGTTTGCAAAACTCTGGTATGTAGGATGTAGTTGTTTTTATCCAGTATTTTGTTAAACTTTAAACTAATGCTTCAGCCTCAAAGACAACCGTTTGTCTAATAGCAGGGTTCCTAATGAGTATCTTGATCAATGAATTCAAAGAATATACATGCTGAAATAATACTGCAGAGTGATCAAGGGATATGTTAAAGCAGAACGATATTCTTCATCTCATCTCAACATCACACAAGTATCAAAGCCAACAATGACGTACAAGGTGATGGATGCCTTTAGACTCT
>VZTL01002232.1:0-20298 GCA_013400535.1 Scopus umbretta
TACTAAGCGGGTCACCTTGTCATGATGATCCAACAGGAGAGAGGTATCGGAGAGGAGTTGGTTATGTGAATTCCTACAGACCTTCTGCTAAGGTTGTTTTTTTCAGTAGGTAATGCAACAGACTTTAAATGAGGTTTTACTTCAGGTAAAGGATCAGGAACTATCAATTTGCTCAGAGTCCTCTGTGGACTCTTAGTATTAATATAAAAAAAGATAGGGACATTCTGAAACAAAAGGTAAATCATTTATTTACAGAAACATATGGTCATTATGTGCCTATTCTCAAAAGCAGAAAGGTAGAAGTAAGGCAGAGGAACCAGAAGGCAGAGCGAATGATGGATAATGTGATATAGTGGGCCTAATTGAAAAATGGTAGGGGGAGATTTATAATTGAAATACTAATATTGATGAGTTCAATCTATACAGGATAAGAACAACAATAATATTTAGCAATGATGCAGCACTTTTCATCTTTGGAGCTCATTAACTAATTAATCTTCACAACACCCCTGAGAGGCAGGTAAGTATTATTATTATTATTAGCCCATAAGAAACATAAATCCAGGATAGGAGCAGAGGAAGGTGGAATCAAGAGCCAGAAGTGACTTTGTATTAGGGAGGAGGGTGGAAAATAACTTCCTTGTTCAGTCACAGAAAGGGGCAATTCTATTACCAGAGGAAGATGGCCTGGCACAGGAAACATTCATATAGGAGACCCATCCTTTCTTCCACACCAGAGTAAAAGGCACAAAAGATGAGACAGGAACTCAATCAGTGGAGCAAAATTTGTAAAAGTAAAATAAAATTACTCAAAAGGCAGCACAATGTAAGCAAAGAATGGCAAAGGGCAACAAGATGCTGAAACTTTGAAACCCAATGCCAAAGCAGTGCTTTTTCATACTAGTGAACTGAACTATTGGTCTAGCTTTGAATAGGAAAAATAATAATAAAGGCTGTGTTTGTAAACAGTGAAGAATTAGTGAAGGCCTTGTTGATAAAACCAACAATAAAACACAGGAACTTGGCTATGCTGAATGGCAGGCTGGCAGCAGGCTAAGGTCACAGAAATCTCACATATTAAAATGAGATAATTCTTGATATTTATTTCTCTTACTCTCTCCTCTTATGCATGAGAGAAAACAGAAATATTGAAGGGAAAAATAGGAAGCAGGCATAACAGTAATCTTTCAAAGAAGGTAGGAGCTTGTGTGGGCAAGATTGTGAGGAAGAGCCGTGGATAAAACTACTTGAGAGTTGTCTTAATTTTTTTTTGTCTTGCACTGAGATGTTCTGGGACTTGTATTTTTGAAGTCAGAGCATGCACAGATTCAGCTGGAAATAACAAAACTGTGCAATGCACAGAAATTTTGCCTGAGATCTGCCTAATTTTGGCGGTTAAAAAAAATCACAAAATTGTTCAGTCAATTTGAAGAGGTTGCCTGTATTTTCCTCTGCACTTCCCTATAAGTAAACTGGAGATAGTTCCAGGTTTAACATGAAATGTAATTTACGTAAAATACTTTATGTATAACTACAATGTTACTGTATGCCTGCAAATTACCAGTAATATTTTTTTAAAATGCAGAGATGCTCAAACTTAGTATTTGCTCAGGCTAGGACTATTAAGAATAACAAACCAGAGGTCTTAAAGATTGACAGATGACCACAGGGATAAGAGGAAATCTAAAGAGATAATAACTGCTCTCTACAAAGCTTGGGAGTAGTTAGTCTGTAAATCAAAATAAACAATGTTATTCCTGAATTTTTTCTACAAAAGCAGGAAACAAGACTGGCTGTAGTGAGGAAGGCCAGTGGCACAATTAACTTTGTTGGGAGGCTGCAGGTTCTCCTTCACATAGACATCAGGGTTTGACTTTTCCACATCTTTTTGATACGTTTCCCATTTTAAAACCTAGCTAAAGCCTTATATTTGTTTTTTTTTGAGAATGTGGTTAAAAAAAGAAAAAAGAAAATTTGCTTTCCCCCCCGCCCCTCCCCCAAGAAAAATCTTCTGCATATTTAATTGACATGCAAAAATTATTTCTCACCACCCTTCTTCCTACACACAGGACTGGCCTAAGAATTTGCAAGAAAGCAAACCTTTCCCTGGGATAAATACCAAAGCAAAAGGCCTGTTTGGGAGCAAAGGCACACATGTCCTTCCAGCAGCCTGCTGGTAAAGGGAAGCCCAGCAATTTTTTCCTTTAGGTCTTAGATTTTAGATCTTGCACTCCTTTAGTTTTTCCTGATTTTTGGAAGGAAAGAGCAAGAGGTACTGTTTTATTTTTAAATGGCATGTGAGGCACTTTCTTCCCTGCATCCCTGCACATGAAAAGAACCACAGCTAGGGCCTACAACTAGAGGCTTGATTGAAAGCTGGAGATGTTTGCACCTTAAAGATGTGCCACCAAGATGCACAGTGTTTTCTCCAAACCACATATTTTCATGGCTGTATCAGACATGCTACAAACTTTGACACATGCCTTATGCAATGATACCACAGCTTCACACTGAGTCTGGTCATTCAGGGTGAGAAGCACCACTCCTGCCCTAGAAATTGTGCTGGTTTAAAGGTTCATGAAGCACTCGCCACTGGCTGCTTCCCCTGGGGTGGGTCATAGTTCTGCCCTTGTTTCTTTGAAAAAAGAAAAAAGTTTAAAAGAACTTTTGTATTGTTCCTTGTAAGAGCTGAACTCGGGAAATGAATCGATCGTGAGGAGCACTTCGGCACTCTCACTATTGGGCTGATCCCGGGAGCCTGCCCAGTTGCCTCCTTGGTCGCGTGCTGTACTGTGGCACCTGCATAGCATCTGGAACGGGTTACTGAAATAGAAAGTAGCCACACAGTAGTAGCACATGCAGAATACATAATTTCCACAAAGCACATCTTTAAAGGGTGAAAAAAAGGCAAAATACACTCTCCTATGTCTACTAGAGATGGCCTTCAGTGGGGCATGGTTTGTTCGTTCCTGCATCAAGGATGGGAAAGAAATCTTTCTGCCTTATTCTAGAATTTCCATGCCTCTTACTCATTATTAGAAAGACTTTTGATTTAATAAGCTGTTTCCCCTCTGCAAAAGAAATCCCTCTTTCCTCCTAAAGGAGGAGGAGTGGGGGGAGGCATTTTCTGTGCTTTTTACTGAGTGAGCCACATGTAGGAAGATCTGAATAATCTTTGGGGAAAAAAAAAAAAACAGGACATGAATTTCAGAGCATGTGCTTTTGTGTTATTCAATATGACTGATAGGGAAGGATAAGGTTGAAGTTCAAGGCAAGTATGGAAGTGTAATTTCTCTCTGCACAGTCACAAATAAAATGAGTCTCAGCTCTACAGGATTAAATTAATTAAAGATGGATCTTGTGCTTGATGCTAGTTTGATAGAACTAGAGTTTGTAGTGGTTGTATCATGAACATAAGTGGATATCTCTAGTGGCTAGCTAGTATTTTCTTTATACTCATGAGTGTTTACCATGGCACACAAATGCTAACCGGTTTTATCACACAGTCATTATCATATCTTCTTCCCTTTCTCTCTACTATTCAGGTGTTGCTGCTGCAAAATGATTTCATATCAATTAGGAATTCCATTTCTTTCAAGGGGCTACTGAAGGAACAGCCACCTGTAATGCATGCTGTTAAACTTCAGCTGCTCTGTATCTTCACAACAAGATCAGATTTATTTAAACTCCATGTCCAAAATTGCAAGCGTTACTGAGGTCTTTTTTCCTATTTAAAAAAAAAAAGAAAAAAGAAACATACACTGTATGTGGTTGTGTCTCTGGAAAACTTAGTTATTACGACACACAATATATGTTGCAAGAAAAATTTGCTAAAGGTGACTTTAAAGATAAAAAGAAAAGTTGAAAATATATCAGGATTTTCATCCAGCGTAAAAGTCAAACAATAGCAAGCAAGTACTATGAAGTTTCTGTGTTGCTGTTGAAAGCAAAGGTATTTCAGTAAGCACACCCTAAAGAAGACAGCTTCTTATCTAAGGGACAGTGATAAGAAACTCAGCCAAAACAAACAACTTTCAAGCTTTTTTTAGAGGGGGAGCTCTAGTTCCTGTGTAATTTTATGGAAGAAGAGATTTCTTTTTTTCCTCACGTACATGAAATAATCCATTTGGGAACAAGAGTTTAAGTCGTACCTTCACACCAGTTCCTAAGTAACGTTAAGGGAATCTGGCATTTGGAAGGTTAATTTTCTTATCAAAACTATACAAAATCCTAATTTTGCAGAGTAGCAATTTGGAAAAAAAATCAGCAATGGGAAAATGTTGGTTATGCAGCACTAGACATTCAGTACTCAGGGGATCAATTATAAAAACACTCATTCAGCTATTTCTATTCAAATGAACACCTGAAGAGGAGGTCTCAATGGTTTTAAAAGTGTGTGGATATTACTGGATAAATGTTAGTCCAATAAAAGAGATCATCATCTGCTATTTGTGTGCATTTAAGTTGACACTAAAAAGATCTTTGTGGAATATTGCTGCTTCTTTTTCTTTTTGTGTGTGTGCATCTTTTATCTCATATTCCCTTAACACTTTGTGAACTGAAGAAAATAGACCAAATGAGCTGTTCTTTAAGATTAAAGGGGCAGCATTTAGTTGAACACACCTGAATGTGGAAGAAGTCTATTTTCCTGACACTTATGAATATGTAATGATGTGCTTGGAGGCACAGTCACGAACCCCTAATAAGAATTCACGAGTCTGTGTTTGAAAACAGACATTTGCATTTGCCCTCCGGTCACAGTACATGGGTCATTCTTATTCAAAAATTTATTTGCTTTATTTTTCTATTCCCCCTCCCTTTCCTTCCCACCTCAAAATATTTTCTCATTTCTAGGTTTTGTTTTGAGAAAAATTAAAAAGGGAGGGCTAAATCCCTCCAGAATGTTCAGGATTCAATTAGAGTGAGCTTATTCAGGGATATATATATTTATTTGTGCAAGTAAAAAACTCCATTGTCTGATTTGGGGAAAGAGTATTTTTCAGTCTCACAAACACATTTGCTTTACCAAAAGCATTTGGTAGGATTTGAGAAGAAACAAAAAAATCCTACATAGGTGTGTAACACATTTTAAAAACTGAAAACTGGGAATAAAGTAATAGAAATAAAGTGATCTAGATTAGGGATATACTTCATAAAATTGCATAAATACTTAGGAAAAGCTACTGCCAAGAAAAAAACAACAAAGCATCATAAACATTAATATAGTGAGCTAATCAGTGTCATGTACCAGACTACCAGCTTTGAAGGCACGGTATCCAGGTGGGGAAGAACGGGCTATGGAGATTGGTACTTAATGAGAATATTGCATTTCTTTTAAATTTCTTGTATAAAAGGCTGTTGGGGAGCTACTCCAAAATATACTCCGAATCATATTTTTTGTTCACTTTCTAAACAGTATGTTTTAGTTTCAGATGGGGCACAGGGGAAGATTCTGCTAAGATTTTTTAAAAATCTCCCTTTTTCAGTTCTTTTTCATTCCTTTTTTCTTCAAAAAAGAGAAAAGGGGAAAAAAGAAAGAGAAAAGGAAAAAGTGAAAGAGAGAGAGAAGACAAAATCTTGCAGCACTTTGCTCATTATCTGAATAACATCCATAGAAGAATCAGTCCTGTTTGCCTGAAAAAAAGCCAGAGACTATTTAAAACAACAAACACAAACCCCACAAATAAACCCAAACGAATTCATTTGCAGAGAATGGAATTACTGAGCTATTGCAAATCACTGTAAACACTTTCAGATGCTCACTATCAAATCCCCATGTTAACGCATATACATTCTACAGCTGTATTAAAGATTTCATCATCACTTCGCTAAGGGTCAGGGGAAGTTAAATAACCATCCCAAAGCATGGGAGGATTTCAGACATTGAGACTAAAAGTTATAAGTCTAATTTGTAGAGATGTTTGTTTTGGGGCATATACATGCGCAGATATGCATCTAACATATAGGTACAACCTTAGCACATATACAAGCATACATGCGCACACAGACACCCTCACAGAGAGCTTGAATTGATTACAGTTTACCACACATTTTCTAGATTTTACATTACTTTCACAAATGTGTCTGTAGTAGGGAAAAAAGGCTCTATTGTGACAGCAGTAGTCAAAGAGCAAACCATTATTTCAGATCTAACAGTGACACCTGCAGTTGAGCCCCACACACTAACATGCAAACATCTCGTTTAGAAAAATATATCCGTATTTTTGAATCGTACATATCTCCTGCTTAATTATCCTTATGTACCTCAAATTTGCCTCTCCCATTGGCAGCACAATCAGCTTCCACACCAGCATGAATCAGCTTTTCCTCTTGTAAAGCAAACAGCCTGCCATAAAGTATATAAATAGCCCAGAAAATCTTCCTTTAGCTGCTTGGTGGGAGTAGAGCTGCCCATGCATATATATACACACAGATCTCTCCTCCACAAGCAGGCATTTCAGAAGAACCACCTGCATGTCTGAAAGGCTCATCTCTATGTTTCAAAGATTTGATCACTTTTCTGTTAATTGCAGTGTAAAGTGCTGCATTCTGTATGAATAAGGACTAGATAACCCGGCGATTTTGATGAATCCCCTTTGTTTTCACTGCTCCCTCCCTGGTTTTGGTTACCAGCTGGTGAGTGTCAGTAATGTGGTCACTCTGTTCCCCTTCTCTCCCAGATGGTCCGTGAGTTTTCACTGTTCCCCCACTATTTAAAGCATTTAGGTTTTTTTGGTTTCGGGTTGCTTTGTTGTTGGGGTTTTTTTAAAGAAAAAGTGTTGTGTTTTGATTACTGCTCTGAAGGCTACTTTTAGAGGCCTGACTCTCCAGCTAAAACAAATAATATGTGAAAGTCTAGGTGTAATTTTTCCCTTTCACTATTCTCACAATTTTCTGTTTCTTCAGCTTCTTTCCATATACTAGAAAACAAGCTCCTCTTTCTCTTTTAAAAGCAGAAGCTGCAACTAAAAGGTAAATCGTACTTTGCTGTAAGATGATTTATTTTTAATCACCAATTTTTTGACCCACTTCCACTACAACAGTTTCTAACCAAGATCAGTACTCATATTTCACCCAAGCACAGTATGAATTTGGATTTAATTTACAGCTCTTGGAGCTATTTCCTTCATCATGTAAGATTCTAGAACCTTGTGTATAAGCGTGTGTTCACATGAACAAAAAGATTTCTTTATAACTTTTGTCAATATACCGCTGATTACTAGTTCAGTAGCAGATGTGCTATGCTTAATGGTGCATATACAAGAAGCATTCCCTAATCCCTAAATGAACTTCTTATCTCTAAATATATAAACATATACAGGATAAGCTATCTAAACTCAATTTAGCAACTATGCTATTAAATCTACCAGAACCAAACAGGGAAAGAATAGTGTTAAAGCCAAGCACCCGATAGCAAAAAACCCAAAGAAACCTACTAAAACAAAACACTGCTAGCCACAAACTAAATATAGTTCTACATAAATTAATTTCTGTTATCAGTGCATCGCGAACCCCCATGTCTTCATCTCACAAGTACATACACACCGTTTTAAACTCCTCTGGTTTTGTTAGTGCCACACTCTCTCAGTCACAATTCTCTGCAGAGAAATGAGTTGTCATCGGATCAGACTTTTAAACTACATATCAATGCAGATGGATCCATTACAGGATTTAAGACAAACACACAAAAAAAAGAAGGTAGTGTCATCTGCTGGTTGGATTACAGAACCTGGAAGCATAGCTTGTGGTGCAGAGGTTCCTGCTGCATCACCCTTTCTGGCCCCTTGTACATGGCTTAATACAGCAACTAAATACCTTCATTTATGAAATGAGAGCATTTACACCTTCATTCACAGCAAGACTCTCAGGCCTGGTGCATCAGCTCCTCAGCAACAACTCCTCCTGTCCCTGGACCACACAGAGGAGAAGGCAGGGGATGCTCAGGGACAAACAAGCAACAACATCCACTTAGTAGATGAGGGAAAGACTGTGGATGTTGTCTACCTAGACTCCAGTAAAGCCTTTGACCCTGTTTCCCACAACATTCTCCTGGAGAAACTGGCTGCTCATGGCTTGGTTAGGCATACTTGTCACTGGGTAAAAAACTGGCTGANCTTTTCTCTCTTGACAGCTTCCTGAAAGGAGGTTGTAGCGAGGTGGGTGTTGGTCTCTTCTGCCAAGTACCAAGCGATAGGACAAGAGGAAATGGCCTCAAGTTGCGCCAGGGGAGGTTTAGACTGGACATTAGGTAAAATTTCTTCACCGAAAGAGTTGTCAAGCATTGGAACAGACTGCTCTGTGATCTTAAAGATCTTGTCCAACCTAAATGAGTCTATGAGTCTGATTCTAACCAGGAAGAATTCCTGTTTATCCCTCAGCTGTCCAGAGCACAGGTCCCTGTGAGAGGCTCAGTGGCAGGCCGTGACCTTCCCATTCACCCCTTGGGACTGGAGCAGCCCTTCAGGTGAATCCTTAAAGCTACACGAAAGGTATTACAGTCCTGAAACTTTGGCTGCCACAGCAGGGGCTGGGCAGTGGAGACTCAAATTTGCTATATAAATTACCTCTTCCAACTTAATCTATGGGTTTAATCTGTGGGCAAATTCCCCCAGCCTAAAAGGCCAAGGGAGAAAATTTCCTTCCATATATTCCTCCTTTAACCTCTTTTTATTTGCTTTGGAGCAAGGTAACAAGGGATCACAGCAGCAAGAAGCCAGTGTCTTTTTTCTTTGGAAAAAGTGCTGAAACTTGGTGCAAGGAAAAATTCGTAACTTCTTGCAACCAGAAGTCACTGGAAAACAAGCACTGCCTTCACTGCAGCCACCAAATGCACCTTGCATTTAATCATTAACTGACCAAAAAAACTGAACACCTCTTTATTTCCACACAAGTATTTTTTAAAATACTTGACTATCTCTAGAGAAGGCAAAAGCAAGTAAGCATTTACTTGCAAGGGATCAAGAAGGGGCAAGTTACCAGCCTGGCAGATGTGATCTGCTATGGTGGATACCTCCACCATAGCCCAGAGGGTTCTCCCCTACTGTACTTCCTTGCACCCTCTTATTTCTCCTGCCCTCCACATGAAGATCACCACCCAGTACCAGTTGTATACCATGGACCCTCCAATCCACTTTTTTCAACCTTTAGGGTTGAAAAAAAGCATGAAAGAACTTTTAGCTTTGCAGAGTTTGGTCTAAAGTATAACAAGGTCCCAAGCAAAACCGTTGATGGCCTTCTCAGAAACACTTGCGTGTGGAAGGAGAGAATCATAGCTCAACACAAGAGGAGAGCTCCAGTTTGGGACCAGAGAAGAGGATGGGAAGTTGCCGCAGAGGTGCATTTTCAAGATGCATTTTGTGGCATCTGCCTATGTTTTCCTCAGCTTGTCCTTGTGTTGTTGACTTACTACCTTGGGAGAAGTGTTACAAAATCACCACATTTTAAAAAAAAAAAAAAAAAAAAAAAAAAAGGGGGGGGAAAGAAAAAATGCAAGGAAAAATATAATTTTAAAAGAAAAGGCTATGCATATGCAAAGTTGATTCAAATGCTTTCAGATTGCACCATAGAAAAGCTGTGGCCTAGTTTTTGAAAAACATATTTCACTTTATTTTGCACACAGCTGGGTTTATATTGGCACTCACACTAATATGCAAAATGTAGTATCTTGTATTCATGAATGACTCTTTATAAAATGCCAGGAGGGCACCTGCTTTCTTTTCTTTAAGTCTATATCATGACAAAGAAGAAGCCTGTATTAATGGCCAACTTCCAGCTCTGACCACAGCCTGAAGGGATTTATGCCAGCTGTACACAGGTTTGGAAGTAAACAACATGCCCCGGTCAAAAGGAGTTTCTTACACTTCACGGAAAGAGACTGCTAATGAGATGCAACGTACTGACGGAGGGAGTGCATGTCAACACTAACTGTGTATGGAGCTGCTCCAATGAAGTATATGTGCACTCAGATGCACTGCACGCATCCTGGTCCTATCCAGTATGTAAGTCCGGTATATTATATACATCATCCAGTCCTCATAGCATTGCTGTAGACACACTAGCCAAACTTCGTGCCATTCCTGGTTATTCACAGTGCTTAGGCTCGGTGGCTGCCAGAGTGCTAGACAAATTTGTTAAAGGTACCCTGGCCAGTTGTAGGTTGTGGGATTTCTTTTTTTTTTTTTTCTAAACAAAACACAAAAAAACCACCACATCGTAACTCAGTGGTTTAGAAGGCAAGCTATTGAAACAACTCCTCATCTTAAGTTGTTGCTTTGCCTACCAGCAAAATCTGACAGGATCTGTGTGCACTGAACTTCAGATCGTGATGCAAAACTCATCTCACGCTTCTCCCCAAAAAATCAGAATAACATACATGAGACAGCTTGACAGAGAAATATTTTTCTTCAATGTAGAGTTAATTAAATGAGTACTTAAGAAAAAAATGGTTTTAAATGAGATATGGACAACTAACATTAGATGACTTTCATAGACAATTGCGCGGATACTTAGAACTTCAAATACGAATTTTTAAAATTAGACTGATGTATACTCATTATGTGGTCATGTTAAAAAAAAGTTAGAAATTCAGCTCTAGCCTATGAACTGGAGTTGATCAAAAATGTATTACAGCCTTTCTACATGAAATTTATTCAACTTTTCTACACAGTGTAAGATTGTCCCTGCAATGTCCTTTCTGCTTCTGATTTGGATTAATTCTTTTTCCTGACTAAACAAGGGCACCACAATCATCTCAGTGTGCAATTCTGAGGTAAGCAAGGTACTTAAGGTCAAATCAGCCTGAGTTTGATCAGGAAGTTATCGAGCTGATAGCTTTCCATCATTACTGCGCTGCATTCCATGTACCTTTTGATTGTCAGACTAGAAACGGCTGTATTTCACTGCGTATCAACCTACATACTTTGCCAAATGTAAAAAGAAACTGAAAAGTAATGGACATGATATAGATATAATAGAAGAAGCATGTGTACAATATTATATCAAATCCCCTAACCAAACCTTTGAGAAAATTAAAATATATGAAGGTAGAACTGTATTTGTGATCAGTTCTTCGAAAAGGTAATAATCTTTCTTCCATTTCCCAAATCCAGACTTAAGCTATGTCCTTATTACTGAATCAGGAATAGACAGAACCAAAAAGCAAGAGAATCTTCAACTGTGAAACAAAACAGTTGTTAAACTGAGCTGTGTTCACACATTTAGCCTTGGCTCCTAACTCCCTGCAGCAGCCTCCAAAATGCTTGCCACAAAATGCTTTGCCACTTCCATCAAATATCAGAACAATTAGAGGTGTTTATTCCTGGGCCAGTATACTGCATATAAAGTATAAGTCTTCCTGCAGAAGTTCATTTGTAACTTCTTGGAGACCTCCTTCTGAAAGATGCAGTTTGTGCTGCAATATGCAAGTTTAGCAACACATCATCTGCAACATTCTACTCAGAAACAGCAGGATAGGAGGAGATCGTTAACTAGCTAGTTCTTGGTCTAATAAAGATATTTGATGCAGAAAACAAAAATTTATTGGTCAATTAGGTTATCATTGAATTCACTATCAGCATTAATGATTTTCTAGTAGGAAGAAGAATCAACACCAGAGGCAATGAGTTTGATGCTGTCACAACCTAAAAGGACTCTAAAACATTTTAAGCACTAAAAGAACTACGAGAAGTAGAGCCATCCTCCTTTTCTTAAGGCAAGACCATGTCCTCTGTGAAGGTAATGCTCTCACATGATGTACCATACATACACATTCTTCACAGGCTGTAAACAGCCAGCCAGATTTCTCAATTTTTCAACCTAGCAGCAAAAGTAGGTAGGTGCCGCCTTTATTCTGGTGACAAGGTAGATCCAATAATGTTCTAGTGAGAAACAAATTCATATCAGAAATCCTAAGCTTAAAGTCCTCTGAGATCTATCTCCATTTTTCTTTATGTTCTCATCACTACCCCATATTCCTTCTAATCCCATTCCTGATATAGAATATTTTTAAAGTATTGCATAGCCTCTTCTTGGATGCAGATAAGTAAACCATGAATAGACATGGTTTACGCATCTTAAGAGACATTAGGTAAAACCAGGAAATATTAAACAAACATGCACAGTTTTGAGTTGTGACTTTTTAAATTAATTCTTTCGCTAGGCTGCTTGCATGAAGCAGATAATTATTTTTGCAAAGACTAGTAACAACTCAGAATTGTAGAAAAGCTCTGGTCATTATCAGAATACGAACTGCAATTATTTGTTGTATCCATCTTTCCCAGTGGGAAAGACTGTTGTCATTTGCAGTTATCTGGGAGAATCTGATTTAAACCTAGCGATTAGAAAGCAGAGTCAGACAGCCAGTTTTCTACCTCTTCGCTCCACTAATAAATTGCTAGGTGACCTTGGGCAAGACAACTACTCTGTATCTTCATTTACCCATCTAAACCACACCTGTTGTATTTAACTCACAGGGGCATCAAGAGGCTTAATTCATGTTTGCAAAAAGCTTTGAGATCATCAGATGAAAGGTGCTTATAGAAGTCCAAAATATTATAAAGTCAATGAGAAAAAAAATGGATAGATGCCAAGAGAGTCAATTGGACAAACGGCTTCTCCTATCAGTATTGTCCATATTTCAGTTTCTAGTTTATCCGTGGAAATATACACGGCTGTTTAAATAAAGTCTCATGCATGTTCCACTGTGTACAGAACCAGTCACCACAGTTTGTAGATCTGAAAACAGTTAGAAAGCTGTAAAAAAAAACTCTTGGGAAGATGTATATTATACTTCAACTCCAACACAAAAGAAGTCCTGCCTCCAGAGTAGTTCTACACTCTATAGAAAAATTCCCAGTGGCAGTCAGTAGCACATACATACAGTTTGATTTAACAGTTTTATATACTGTAATTTTTTGATCAATGGACACTGGGAAGCATCTTCCCTTGACTGTTTTATGAGGAAGAGCTTGAATTTAATATCTGCAAGCACATAACTAGTGCTTAAATAAATAAGAAATTCCCCTCTCCCCAAGGATCCTAATGCTATAGCATCTAGGCCACTGCTATTAACCTCTTCCCTAAGGAGTTAGAAATAACTCCAAAATCCCAAGTAAATTATTCCTTTGCTGACTGGATCCCCATCAGAAGACTCTGTTCTCATTATTTTCCTCCCAACCTGACAAGTAGTCGTCTTGCCTTACAATTGCTCACAGAAGTGATTCAAGATACTGCAACAAAGCTTCACTTTTCAGGTCCTGTAGTACTTCAGACAGGACCAGGCCAGCTGAAGATGGATTTGCTTGATCCCATGGCATATCACCCCTGCCCACCCCAAAGCCTAGCATACCTTCTCTATTCATGGTTTTTAATTGCAACCTGTCTCACAGAAACAAAAGTTTTAAGCGTACTTCTGTGGGAAGGGAAAGCACTTGAACGTGTTCATCCTGCCCAAGAAAAATACAGCTAAAGCAGAAGATAGGAGGCCAAGCTTTATATACTTTGAGGGGCCTTTGACAGAGACAGGCTTAGATAACAGGAGATAAAAGATGTGGATAACAGTCAAAGCATTATTGGCAAGGGTTCAGTGTAGCAGACGTTAATGTAACTCCTAATTAGGTTTCATTTTTGCTGCCTCAGTTCGGTCCTCCAGATAGAAGAAAGTAGGAGGAGTTTTAAAATACCAGGACTACTTAGAAGAGTGCTGGAAGTAAACTAGAAAAAAAATGGAAGGTGTTGAGAAGACTGAGGGGAAAAAGGGATCACTGTAGAGCACATCCTGTTCGCTAGTATAGGAGTACAGGCACTTGTTTTTGGATGAAGTCAGCCAGCCTAGAAGTAGTTGCAAAGTGACAGTTACAAGGGTCCATGTTACTTCCAGTTTTTATTCCATAGTGTTGCACAGGCTGACCCTGAAAAGGCAGTAAACTTGAACTTCCACTATGTGCTTAGACTAACTTCTATAAACCACGGTAGTGCTTCTGTACTATGCTATGTGCACTGGAGTAGCATCGCGCTACCTTCTGCTGCTTTGTAAATGAACATACTCTTCTTTCATCAAGAGCTGTCAGACATACTACATTAAAAAGGACATTTTTAATTAAAATCAATAGAAAATTAGTTGTTGTGGGTTATTTTTGCATTTACTGTGTAAATTGCACTTCAAAATCAAGTTTTCCTTAAAAAAAAAAATTAAAGCCCTTTACACTTACCATTGTGAAGAACGTAAATGCAACCCATGAACAGACTCATACAATATCTTCCCCAATTTTCAGACAAGCTTCCAAATGAAAGCGACTGGACAAGCTTTGACAACTAGAAAAATTCCTAAGTTGTAGGGAAAAGAGAAGCCAGTCTTCCAGTGATGCCCTCACCACCTTCACTGGTTTTGTGTAGAGGGTGAGACAGACCACAGATCTACATCATTAGTTTGTACCATCAGAAGCTGAGCAGTGGGGTAGCCAAAATTTATTTTCAGATATGCTATACTTAATATGCATTGTACAACATATCAGTGAGCTACAAAGCTTGTAGGCCATACATAAGCAAATGGAAAGAGGAAGACAGGATTAAATAGCTGATAATCAGAATAGCAAACAGGTATACAGTTTTTAGGATTTAAATCTTTCTATTTTTCCTGGGGAAAAACCACCATGTGCAGGTCTGTGTTTATATAAAAATATATATTTTTTAAAAAGACAAAATAGGACACACTATGTCTCTAAATAAAAACAATATCAAGTTGCCCAATTTTGTTGTCTTCCTCTACTGGAAGACTGTTCTAATAGCATGTACAGGAACCTTTCCTCTTTCATATGATGCCCTTAGAACTAATTTACAGCAGGATATAAAGATGATATATCTGATACAAAACAGAGATTGGAAAACTAGTGATTCATGCTTACAGTAAAATCCCATGGAATAATTTTAAAGCATCTTCTATATGAAAATTCCAGGACATTTTCAAATGTTAACAGCCAATATTTGTGAAATGTCTGATAATCACTAACCTCATTTCATATATAAGAAGGTTGAAGCAAAGCGTCAATAGCCCTGTCAAGGTCACGTATACAGAAGTCAGGATTAGAACTCAGTTTTGGCTTTGCTGTGAGCCAGTCTTTCTAACAAAATGCTTCCTATCACAGTGACAACTTACAGTGGGGGCTGGTTTGTTTGCTTACATATTATACGTTATTTCTCCTCATATAGCCACATTAAAGCATGTTTGAAATAATATGATTATGACCCCTTTCATTTTGAAGAAGCTAAAACACTGGGACTATTTTATAACAGGAAACATCCCATAGCACCAAAATGAGCTGTTACAGCAAAAGGCAGCACTGATGACGTGCAACAGTGGTGGAATGCACAGGAATGCATTCCAGTTCATTCCCACAGTTCCCTGCAAATTTGGGTCTGCTGTCAGGTAGGGCATGCTGGTTCAGTCTGACACACAACAGCGGGTGCTGAAAGTAAAACGAGTGATTTAATGGAATCTAAAAACATAACATACTAGAACATTATAGTAATAGTAATAAATGGTAAAGATATCTCTATTTTAACCAAAACTAGAAGCTTATTTTCATAACAAATGTTCAAATTACCTTTGAAAAAAACTAACGGGTCAGAAAGGAAAATCAACTCTCTGCAGGGACTGCAACAAAGTGTGACTTCCATGCATTTTAAAAAATATAGCCTATAGTAAATCAAACGGAAAAGTATTCTTTAAGATTAAAAAAAAAAAAGTTCTAATGGTACTAGATCAAACTCGTAATTTTGACTTTATCTGCAAAGACAGAACATCTGGTGCGCTTCTGGCTAGACAGGTCCTGATCAGAGCAACACTACTGAGACTATGAACCAATTCCTACACCTTCAAAACAAACATAAATGCAAGAGTGAGTTAGCTTATATCCCTACATTAAAAAAAAATAAAATCTTAGGTTACTATAATCACAGTCAGTTAATTGACAAACTTGAGATTCTCCAGAATTAAACCTACATTTTCATAAAATAACCTTTGATTTTTTAATTTTTTTTTTTAAGTAGCCTCAGTCAAGATCCAGCATTTAAAAATTGAGAAGAGTTTTCTTGTGCCTATATCAACTACTGGCAAAATATTACTACATCAATTCAACATTTTTTTTATTCATAGCAACTACTACAAAATGAGATTTCATCATATCTAGGTCAAACGCTCACAGAACAGAAGCCCCTTTCTTAGCGTTTCGTTGTTGGTTTTTTACGAATGAGAAAGAATACATCTATACAAAATGAATTTATTAATTCATTGGTAAACTACTACATATTTCAATCCAGTTAAAAAAAATTAGGAAACAATGTCCTGCAAGAAATAAACCTGGTAAAAATTAAAGTGTGATCAGACCAGAAGGATGGATCTTTCTCCTGTAAATACATTCAAAAGCAAAACATTGAAGTGTGGGGTATTGAAACTGCTTTTAAGTCATTGTTCTTGATTACAGTTGTAAGAATCTTTTTATCTCACTACCTACAAGGACTAGATGCTACAAGGAAAAAAAAAAAAAAGTACTCCTAGATGAGATATTGCATTTAGTGGTCACAGTGATCATTAGTGTATAGAAAATCCACACACTGTTCTGGATGAAGATAAGGAACAGTAGGAATAATCACTAATAATTCTAGTATACTGTGTGAGCAGAGGGCCTAAACTATCAAATGTTTTACCAGTCTTACTGTTTCTTACACTGTGAGAAATAAAAATTACACACGATAAACTGTGGCCGAAACAATGAATGCTTCCATCCATCATTCTGGGCTTCTTTTATTCTAACCATGTGACTGAGTTGAATCAAGTTTATGACATCTTGGCAGGGAGAAGGACAGAAGCTAGTATCTAGATTGGGTACAGGAATAATGCTTTTATTCCCCATAAAAGCAAAAAATGTTAATTTTAAGAAAAAGGGATCTCTATTTCACTTCATTGAACCAGATCACGATGAAATATTTTAAAAGTCCTAGCAAATCATTCACAAAAATTTCAGAATTTATCTACACTAGCCTTTTTATCACCGCCGAAACTGCATTTGTTCTCAAGATGCCATAAAGTTTTTTAAAAATTGTGTAACAATCCCAAATAAAGGAAATCTCACTTTAAGAACACAGGCTAAAAATCGAATAGAAATCCTTCATATAAGCTGCAGATTCCTCTCCCCACGCACTGAACAGGCTTGGCACAGCGTCCAGGCATGGCCAGCTCTCTGCTGGGGGCAACGTTCTTGGCTGTGAAGGCAGAGCATGCCCTCTGTCACTCATGGCGAGCAGTCCTGTCCAACTGTCTCTTTTCGACAACTTTATCATCAATCTCTTTATTAACAGCTCCACTGCAGACTGAGAACGCAAACAAGGACAACGCGCATGCCAGATTTCTGGAAGGCACACAGCATCAGACACCATACAGGGCAAGGCTTCAGTAAAGCTGAAGCAGAGCTGTAGTGCAAAACCCTTCCGTGCTGTTTTAAGAAGTATCACTTTTGTTATATGTACTTAGAATCAATTCTTCTAACTGGGGAGAGGGGAAGTTATTCCTCAAATGTCAAGGATTTCTCCCCCTTCCCTCCAGTTTTATTTTAATGCCATTTGAAATGCCCAAGCAATGAAGGGTGCGTGACCTATCATCCCACCCAACTTTAAAAATTTTATCTACTTTAGGTTAGTGCATTACCCTAACTGAAGCAAAGGTCACAGAAAGAATCCTAGATGAAGTGAAAAGTTTGAATTGATGTATAGATATTAAGCATGTAAAACATTTACTTAAGCAGCCTTATTAAGGAAATTTACTTCTAAAAATACAAACACAAAATGCATTCATGAAGTAGATGTGTAGCTCGCAAATAGGACAGACAAAAAGACATTTGCGCTTGTAAGCTGTCCAGTATCCGTGTGGGCCACAGTTATTATGGCGCAGTTTAAATGCATTGGCTATTTTGCTAAGTTAAATAAATAAATGCAGCTCTCCCTACCCACTAAGTTGGAGTCTTTATCACCTTACATCAATAGTAATTTTCCTCTTTGTCCTTTCCTATTACTTGCCTGGATTCTGGCTCTTATTTAAAGACAGCCATTTACTGCAAAAACCAAGCTTGTTAATATCTGCATATACCATTAAACAAGTTTTTTTCCAACTATTAGTATGCTGTTACATTTGACTTTTTCTAAATTCAGTGTCTTCAGAGTTTTTGAGATAAAAAATTATTAATGAAGTGTGTCCAACATTGTCATTCTTAGTTTCTTTTAAACACTCCACTAGAATACAGAGGTCATAAAAATACTGAGGTCATTAAAAAAAACCAGGCATGCTGGATGGGAACTGTGATCTGGTGAATTCATTAAGTGTGGGGGGAAGAAAAAAAAATAGTTACCCAAGATAACATTCCAGAATAGTTGGAACAATACAAATATGCTTAAACTTTATTAAAAAATCATTAGAGTTTAAATAGCCAAAAAGCAGATGGGACATCCAGCAGTGGTTCATCATATTATCTTTTTCATAATAAAACATGCTCTCTGAAGTTTGATATCAAAGTTTGCATTCTTTTGGTGACGATAGCAGCAGATGTTTGATGTTTGTAGATATTTCAAATTATTAGTTTGAACTTTGTAGACATATCAAACCACATCTGCCTATCAACAAATCCAAAATGCTTTGTTGCTATTGAACAGATCCTTAATTCTACTAAGATTATTGAAGTAAACTAAGAATGGTTTGTTACTGACTTCTTCCAAATACGAACACTGAATCTCTAAAAGAGGCAAACCTACCAAATACTCAGCTGATGTACGTGTATACAGACATTGGTGAGTGTGCTATCACGACTTGCGCATTCTTAAGTGACAAAATCTTTGGTAAGTCTTGTTCAGCCACAGTGATGCTGAAGAGAGATTACGCATAGCAAAGCTACCCGACTAGTATGGTGATAGTCACATAAAGGATGCCAGGATCACTTCAACATGTGAAATGCCTTTTGCACAAATGCACACAACTTCCAAAAAATGTGTATTATGAGAAAATAAACATACTCTGCTTCCTCAGTAATCACAGTAGTTTTTCATGCATTTAAGTATAGATTCTGGCTCAGTAATACCTAGTGTGTCCTTGCTATACTGAATTACTTTTGCTTATTCTAGAAGCTGAAGAACTCAGTTTTAACTTTCATTGTTGATTAAAATTGGTTTTCTCATTAAGGTACATCTACTATCAATTGACACTCATTACTACTCAGTTACTACATACTTGTAGGTACAAGTTTAAAGATTTTGCAGTTTATAACAAATAAATGCACTAAGAAATGGCATGCACACATACTACCTACAGCAAGAAAGCACAACTTTAGCTAGAACTAATCAACTCAAATGTCTGATTCAAATCAGTATGTCTAAAGCCATCTGTTAGAACCATGGCTTATTAATGTTAATTATATTGGCTACAACAGTAATTTTCAGCTTCTTGTTTGCCGTGAACTTACTTCTGAAGGTTCATGACGGGTAACTGCGAGAAACAAGCCTACTGAAGCCTACTGCCAGTAGATTGAGAAACACCAAACAGAAATTTGTAAATCTACTAGCAGATTTTTATTGGTCAGAGAAAATAAGAGAGGAATTAAAACCATAAATAACATCAGCTGCGATGAAAGGAAGACAGGGTGGGCAAGATATAAAGATGATGAATCTGTTCTAAACAAGACAAGCAGTTGCGTGCTGTGAAAAATATATACAACAGAAAGGTTTATTGTTTTAGGCAGGATAATTATAATATGAAGACCATAATCATCAGCGGTTTTAGCAGTTAAAGAAATTTTAGTCAAAAGGAGGCTACTTAAAGTTACTCACAGCAAGCATTTGGAGGATTGGGCTCATGCTGATACAAAGATCAATCAAGTGATGCACAGCTACTTGTAATTTTTACTTTTATTTCAAGGCAAGCTTAAACTATTTGACAAGAAGAGAAATAGTGCCATCTGCTGACATGAGAAATAGTCGCTTGAGAGAAAAGGAAGTGTAAGATGCCAAACTGTCAGAGCTCGTGTTTTTATAAAGTTTGAACACCATCTTTTAAAGAAAATAGTATAGCCCCAAATTGTTTATACACACATTTTTTCCAGTTTTGTCAGCCTTTAAGAATTCAAGCTTTTGAGACGGACCCCTTATCAGGAGACAAGGAATGGATGCTCTTAACATTTTGTGGTGATAGTGGTGGTGGTGGGGTTTTTTTTTTGGTTTGTTTTTGTTTGTTTGTTTGGGGTTTTTTTTGTTTTGTTTTGGTTT
>VZTL01002238.1:0-19359 GCA_013400535.1 Scopus umbretta
AAGTTCTCTTGCTTTTACTCTTCCTCTTTCCCCATCCCACCGGGGTTAACACACAACAGAGTAACATAAAAAACTGTAGTACAAGAAAGAAGATCCAGTTTTGGTCTCAGCTTTGTCATACATGGTTTAAAAACCAAAAGACAACGTCATATTTCATATGGACAGTAAAAATAAGGTATATACACTGCTGAAAAGTAAAACGATATTAAAATATTTTAAAATATTAACTTTATTCATTTTATACATTGTAGGTATCATACCTGTAAAATAAGCATGTCCTGACGAAGGTCATCTCCATGTTTGAAGATTATGCCTATGGTTTCATTTGATAGAGCTGTTGGATCTGCACATTTAAACTCAAGCCAGAGGGGCTTCTTCTTAGATGCCATTACTTTACATTTCTCTATCTGCGAAAGACACATTTATTGTTAGCCATTGTATGCCAACATCAACAAAACTAACCTTTTTACATAGCAGCTACAGAGTGGTTTACCAACTTCCAACCAGTTATACCACAAGAAACACACTGGAAGCACATTTAACGAATGGTATTCCATTGCCACATAAAGCCCCACTGAACTTGCACAACTTTTAACACTGTCCATGATAAATGAAAAAGCATGCCTTGACTCTCTGAAACTGGATTTAGCTTGTAAATCTGCTTCAGATGGAAAAAACCCTTTAAAACAGGGATAAGAGATTCTGACAAAACTGGCAAATAATGGACCCTCACAACAGCACTCTGACAGGTGCTTTGCAAAACCGGAACATAATCATTGTCCAATGCAACTTACCACATCATCCACCCTTGTGACTTCTAGCAACTCCAGTTATTCCAGATTGCTTGATTCAATTCCCTTAGCAAATTGTTCAAATTCATGGGGAAAATGGCATTTGTGAAACTAACTTAGCATAATCATTCGTAAAATAAGAAAATTAATTCCCTATTTAGTGTTACTACATTTTTAATCTTGAGAAATTCAGCACTGAAACTACTAAAATTACATTATTTCAAATGTTTTCTCAACTCATTATGTCTGATACAACTCTAATTATGTCTAATACAACTGTATTATGCAATACTTTCTGTTCTGGAATTGCTGGTTCATTATTGAACATTACTATGTAAAATAAAGCCATCTAAAATAATAAAAGCAATTGCACATTAGTGTTCGAGAGCTGACAGAATTGATGACATCAGAGAAGAGTATTTTGGATAGATTGAGGTTCTGAGCTTGTAGTTTAACACAAAACAGTTTTTACCATCCTTATTTTTAAAAAGGAAAGAAGTTGTTACATCATTGAACTTAACAGAAACACTGATTTTGCTTCTAGTATTTGGTTTAGACTAGTCAAATTTTAGGGTTTGAAGATAACAGACAAGTAGCACTTGCTAGAAGGAAGAGGAAATGAAAGCTTGCTAATACAGTTTGTTTTATCAAGTATTTTTGTTCATATAGTTTGGGAAAAAAAACAAGGCTCTAACCCATCTGTTTTTGGACATAGCTACCTTCCCTTGTAAATCCATTGTTTCCTTCATCTAGGAAGGTCCTGATAGGGCTGCATACTTCCTAAGTGAAGGAAAACTAGAAAATCCAGAAAGATCTTTTATTTTGAAATCTACTTTTTGTCATGCAGTTGGTGATTTTTGTACACAAAAGACTAAAGAGAGAAAAATATAATGAAGAAAATAATATTTAAGCCGCCACTAATTCTGTATTTCTGAGTAAACAATGTTTGAATTGACTGCTGTACTCACAGTACCTCAGTCATGCCCAGCTGGGAGGTGTTTAACTCTCTCAGCTTGAAGACAGACTGGCTTATAGCCTGTCTATCAAGGCACAGGTTTATTTAACAGAAACATGGCCAGATCTAGACAACTAGTATCAGTTACCCAAATGAGTACCCTACTATTTGGCAACTCCTTAGGCTGGATGTCCTTAGCTAAGAGAAAAATCAAGGGATTATTTTCTTGGAGACACATGAAGTGAATCCAAGGATTTTCACTGTGCTTCTTCACCCAAACCTTACACTGCACAGTAGATGCAAGAGCCAATTGCCTTTCATTACACATATGCTGATGTATTAATCTTGCTTTTAACTGAATCAACATAAGCCACTGCAATCTCACCACAAAACGGAAGGCAGCAACACAGAAAAACCCAAGTGTTTCTTAATGTATTTGTAACAAAATCTTAATATATTTTCTAATGAAAGCAACAAAAGCAACAGAGATATTGAAAAATCAGAAATAGCCAAGGTAGACATTTTTGTTAGTAAGATGAAGGTCTGGACCTAAACCTTAATGACAGATATGAATTGCAGTAAGATAGACAAAGTAAACAGAGAAACAGAAACAGAGTATCTCAAAGCCCCTGAAGTCAGATAAAACAGTTCTATACAGGTATACAGGTATTTAATGTTAAAAAAAAAAAAAAAAAGTCAGTTACCTGGTTAAATCCTGGATTAAACTAATAGAAAATCATAGTTGCCATTTAATGATTAGGATTTTATGCGTTGTTGCATTTTTTTAGTGCATGGTGGGATGTCATTGCATTTAGAAGACTGCTAATAGGTTTGGCAACAAAAACTTACTGAGTCCATAAAATGTCATCATATTCACAGTGAAATAAGACCTTTAGACACATTAGCAGAAATTTTTATCAAATGGCAAATACGTGCAAATAGAAGATTTTTTTTCAAAACGGATTTGTAGAAACTTACAATACACTTACCACTAGGGCTCCCGCTCTTAGCCCAGGATCATATGGAACTCTAAAACTTTCTGGAAGTTTGCTGCTCTGCAGTTTTTCAAGCTTTTGTCTCAGCTGTGCAATAACTACAATTACAAGAAAGAAAACACAATGAAATCAAAAGTTGGAAGGCAAAAAAGTTATAGGTAATCAAACTTGTTAAAAACCTCTAAAAACCTCCTCCGTTTAGCTACTTTTTAAATTGCTTTCCTCAAGGATCTCCCGATTTGAGGAATAAAGATGCTTTAACTTGCCCTATTAATGGTCAGGCCTGTTTCAGATACCTAAAGGTAAGTCTCCAAGCACCTCACAAGCCATGTGCCCCCTACAGAGTGTTAGAAGCACCGCAGAGTGCTTAGTGTTCTTCTGAAGACTCAGGAGATTACATTCAGATGTCACCTTTCATTTAAAAACCAAAACAAAACACAGCACAACACACCAAAAAACATTTTGCCTTTATAACTGTCAAGGAAACATTGAACTATCTACCCCAAAGGCTCAGAAGGAGGAGGCATTTAAAAGCACCTCGCATTTTTGAGTATTATTTTGACCTACCTCATTGCTCTTGCATTCAGACTCATGGCTTTTGAATTCTTGGAGTCAATTATACTGTAATCATAAGGACTCCAACTACAGAGATACTGAATTTCCTACCTCCTAAAACTGCTTTCATAGTGCAGCCTTGTTAATCTCACATTCCAGTAAGAAGAAAATTTGCTGTATATTTATACGAACAAGAATTTCAACGTTCATATATAAACTGAATCTTTTAATTTATAAAACCTCAAGCTTCTGAATCTTCAGCTTAGAACAGTATGCATTATACTACATATGATGCACTTTGTTCATCTCAGCTAGCAAGCGTTAGCAGCGTAAGCAATACACTGGGTATTACCCTTCCTTAGGAGAAAGAACTGAACACTGTTCTGAAAGAAATTGCAGCTACACAGCAGAGGCTGCGTATACATGTTCAAGTAATTTTGGAGACAAAAATTAAAGCACAAAAAAAACTGTAAAGAAAAGAAAGCTAGACATGGACCTGGATACTTAATATACAAAATCATAAAATCACACAATTATAGAATAGTTTGGGTTGGAAGGTACCTTTAAAGGTCATTTAGTCCAACCTCCCTGCAGTGAGCAGGGACATCTTCATCTACATCAGGTTGCACAGAGCCCTGTCCAACCTGACCTTGAATGTTTCCAGGGATGGGGCATCTACCACCTCCCTGAGCAACCTGTTCCTGTGTTTCACCACCCTCATTGTAAAAAATGTCTTCCTTAAACCTAGTCTGAATCTATGCTCTTTTAGTTTAAAGCCATGATTCCTCGTCGTATTGCAACAGCCCCTACTAAAAAGTCTGTCCCCATCTTTCTTATAAGCCTCCTTTAAGTATTGAAAGTCCACAATAAGGTCTCCCCAGAGCCTTCTCTTCTCCAGGCTGAACAACTCCAACTCTCTCAGCCTTTTCTCACAGGGGAGGTGTTCCATCCCTCCGATCATTTTTGTGGCCCTCCTCTGGACCCGCTCCAGAGTTCCATGTCTTTCCTGTGCTGAGGACTCCAAAGGGGGGTGCAGTACTCCAAGTGGGGTCTCACCAGAGCAGAGTAGTGGGGGAGAATCACCTGCCTCAACCTGCTGGCCACGTATTTTTTTGATGCAGACCAGGATACGGTTGGCTTTCTGGGTTGTGAGCGCACATTGTTGGCTCATGTCCAGAAAATGAGGACATTTCAAAAGTTGCTATCAAATTAAGAAAGTCAAGCCAAAAGAATTACCTGAGAACTCACAGAACACAAATGTCACACGTATCCTAAAGGCTTTTAGAAAAGAACTACCTAGCAATGCCAGGTGACCTATGTGGTAACTCCTCTGGTAAAAAACAAATAAATCTGACAGCAAGCTAATAAGTGGACTTTATTATTAGACACCTTTAAAAACAAACAAACAAACAAAAAACAACCCCCCCCTAAGTTGTAGTAACTTGGGTCATGAAACAACTTTCTAAAACGTAGGTATTGATTTCCTAGACAAATCTAGCTTGATTTCAGTAAGCCTCCTCATTGTAATGTAATGTAATTTGAAAATTGTATACCAAACAATTGAAGCTAGTAAAGATTAGGAATTAGCTGATAGCAAAATGCAAGTGAAGGCGTTTGCTAAAATAATTTCAAGCTGATCTGGCTTATGAACAAAGTGCTATGCATTTTAAGAGAGGAAACAGCTGCATAGACACCTTGGGAGACAAATCATCTAAGAGAGTGATGATGAAAGCAGATAACCCTATGCAAGCTATAATATTATCATCTTAAGAATTTATTTATTATTACTCCCTGTGTTCAAATATAAGCAAAGAGATTACATGAAAAGTGAAAGAAAGACAGCACGATTGCTATTTGCCTGGTATGGACCTAACAGGAAGGAATTTATGCTTTAAAAAAAATCCACTAATAGTGGAGGAAGAAAAATATATACAAGAATTAGATGAGGCTGCATGACAGAATGAAATGAAAAGTCCGAAACATTCAGACTGAAAACATAAACAACTATGAACATTAGAAATGATGGGGCAAGAAAGAAGAAATAAGCTAAAGAAGTTTTAGGATGTACATTTTTAAAAATGTTAAGAAGTAGAGGGTGCCTGTATGAAAAATCATATCCTCAATAATCTGAGAATAAATTAAATTAGATATAGCATTATTAGGACACTCCACAGTTTCAGGAAGCCTTGTTCAGTGAAAATGTCAATTATATAAGTCATCTTTCAGTGTTCTGCTGTACGTTACATACAAAGATTCTTTAACTTCAAAACCTGGTGGGTGTTAATGTGATTTCTTTCTCTTGAAACTTTTCTTTTTTGCCCACATATCCTTATAAGATAATGTATTATGGAAGCCACTGCTGTTACAGACATGTACACCTGCAAGACTGTATAGTTTCTTTCCACAACATGGGATTCTGACCAAATATATTTAGATTATAGATCATTTTAAGATGAATTTTAGAAAGTTGTTTAGCAAGAGTATTTTATATGGGGGTTCAGTAAGTGCCCTACCCACACTATATGGTAATGTAACTGATATTACATTACATATTGAAGAATAAATGCATATTTCCTTCAAATTTGTTTTGAAACACCAATGCAGCCACTTCCGCATAACCAGAGTGGAACACCTTTCCAAACCAAGTACTTCCTGGCCTGGAACATACTAGGCTGAACATGCAGGAAGAGCTGGTCTCTCTACAGCTTTTAGAATTTGGATATTATTGTATGTCTTCTTGCACTTCTCCCAATATCAAGCAACTAACAGGAATGATGACAAACAAGCTTTTAAGGAAGTTAGGGAAAAAAAAACAGGCAGGCAAAACCCAGAGGTAAACAGGCATTGCATAACCCTACTGTGGCTTCCAAAGCAGTGCTTACAGGAACTAGAAATAACAATACCACATCTGTGTCTCACAGGACTCCTATTCAGCACATCGCAAAGCCCCAAAGATGTGCTCTGTACGTTCACTGCTGATCCACCAGCTACTTTCATGGCCTAGCAGACATTGTACTGGACTCCTCCCTGGTCTTCTTGCCAAGAGTCTTTTAGTGACTGCTTAGGGTAAGGCTGTGTTCCTTGGCAAGCATCACTTTTTCTCTTTATTTCCAGTTAATATTTGTGTCCTGGGTTGTTTCTTTCTTCAGTGCTGGCATTCAGCTCAGGGTTGCGAACAAGAACTTAGCTGTTTCCCAGTTGCATGGCGTGAGGTTCAAGAGAAGCCACAGCACGGAAGTGTACTGGCTGTCTATAGCATTGATATTCTTCCCCTTTTGGGGTAGAACGAGCAAACAAATGTATTATTGCTTCGATCACTATCAACTTACACAGGCACTTTAAAAGAAGTAATAATGATGCCTTTTGACAGCAATTTATCCACAAATTTTCAAAATAAACAGTATGATTTGCTGCCCAGATTTTCACACCCAAAGAGAAAAAACAGTAGCATTAAAAACGAAGAAATGCCTGTTAGCAAATACCTTGAGAAGTGACATCATACTTTTCTGCAGAAACTGATTTTATCTCCATTGTGACTTTATGCAGCAATTCAATTACTTGAACCTGCTTCATGAAATCATGTAGCATTGCTTTTCCACAGCCTCTAAGATAGGCTTCTAAGATGACTGCAAACCTCTGTTGGTAATGCATGGACTGGGCAATCTCGCTTCTTAAGAACCAAAACAAGAAGTGACCAATTCTTTTGTTCTAGAGGTGAAAAAAAAAAAACAACCTACAATCAGCATGCATTTCTTGACAAAGGGTTTTAATAATGCCAGTAACTTTAGCATAAGTTGGCTGTATTTTGAAATACTTACTCTCAAACCCCGTTTTAGCAGAAATCTGGCTAATGCACTGTCATGATATGGCTCAAATTTCACAGCCTGAGGAATACAAAAATAGGAGACATGTTATTAACATATTTACGATCCCGTTGCAGTTATACTTTACCGATGACATCTAGAGAGCACACTGCTGCAAGAGGAGAGAATGTATGATAAAACAGGTCATTTGAGTTGAAAAAACAAAGCAAGGCTTCTTTGATTTAAGAAGCACTTTTTATTTGCAACAGGTTCTAATTCAGGTATATGCGACAAAGAAGGCAATAGAGGGAATACCTAACCGGCGAGACTGATCTGAGCTCATGACGGCATGTCAACAAAGCAACATCATTCTCAGGCCACAGCAAAAATCAGCAAGATCAGGAAACAGTCTGCAGTCTGACTGACACAGAGAAGGCTTGAAAAGATTATTGTGAAATGAAATTATGTATTTGTAATCATTCTTTAATGAAAATTTTCAATAATAAAGCACTGTTTTATGACAACATCCACCACTTCAGGACTGGGTCACCAAGGTTCACTGCTAGGTTCCCCAGCAAGCCCAGGATACAGGAGCAGCTTTTTGGAGCACCTAACCTCAGACATTCTGGTCTTTAGCCCCTAAATGAACCGCAAAATAGAATAAAGGCTCTGATGCACACCCTATACTAATGGGGTACAATTAAGAGGAAGACTTCACCAGAGGTTGGTTTTTTTTTTAATGACTCTGTGAGCAGATGTATTTTTTCTCTTCCAACAGCCGCTCCCCTCCACCCAAGCCCACAGATATTTCCAAGCTACTGCCAAAAAAGGGTGGAAACAAAAAGTCAACAACTTTTTTGAAGTGTCAGAATTGGAATTTTTTTTGCTGCTATTCTCCCCCCCACCCCAATAACCAAGTGAATTGGTCAACCAGAAAACTATCACACTTCCTGGCACTGGCCTGTGCCAGGGAACTTGTCCACTTCAGGTGGTTTTTCCAGCAGCTTATTTCCCCTTGCTTGAGAGACTCAAGTTTATAGGAGTTTGTATTAGATTAAGATGGTGGGGGAGGGGGGGAGGGGAAGATATGCATGTATATCCCATGGCAAGCAAAAAGAAATAAGCAGCATACAGTCTCTGGAATGGAGTCATAAAATCCCTGTTGTAGACTGAGGGGGTTGGTGAATGGCTTCAGGTTCTGGAAATAGAGAGCCAGGAAGCAGCACGTAGGGAGATTAAGGGAAAACAAAGGGATGTGCCGAGAGCCGGGTGCATGTAGTACGCTCAGCTTTCAGAAGCAACAAAGTATGCAAACCTCTAGCCATAGTTATTCAACAGAATATAATGGCTCTTTCAAGATCACTGTGGTCTGCAGCTTCCAACGAGGCAACCAAGCCATCAGCAGAGGTCTACTAGATTAACCAAACAGATCACAGGGTTTTATAAACTCTTAAAAGTACTGTGGCACACAGTTGTATTCTTTTATTATTAAAATATCAGCACTACTTCTGCAATGCGAATCGATTTATTCCACAGAAAAAACAAGAAAAAAAAAAATCTGAGCTTTTTCAGTCAACCTTCTAAAATGAACCAACTTATAAAAATGCTACAAAGACCTGTTCTTTCCAGCTGCTGGCTAAGAGACAGATGAGAAAGCCAAGCACCAGACTTGCCCTTCTGCAGTATCTAATTCTGCAAGAACTGTCTTGACTGTCTCTGCAATACTGTTTTATTTCCTCAAGCAACACCATCTTATTTAGGAAAGATAATGAGAACTCACAAACATAAACTGATTTTAAAATATATGGATCCTTTTACTTTGTGTATAAGATTATGAGGTATGAGGAGTTTTTAATAAAAATTAATTTTCACTGCAATAAGGCATCCAAAAGCAATAATTATTACATGAATTCAAATGGATTTGCTTACATTTCCAAGAAAGCCTATTAAAAACCTCATTGTGGTATATACTTTGCTGAGTGTTCTCAGTGCATATCCCTGAAAAACAACTTTAAGAATGAAATACAACCAAATAACCTGCCATTGCTTCAAAATAAAACCTCATTATACTAAGGTTGCAAATATATTTTAAAATAAAAGAATATAAAAAAATGTTTCATAAGCATCGTTATTATGCTTACGTTTTACAAATAGTTATTTTTAAAAGTCAATTCCATTTTTTTTTGTTCTTCACAAAATCAAATATCAACATTTGAATAGCAACAATAAAAACTAGCCATTAAAAAACATCTCCTGGCACTTCATCAGGCCCCTGCATGTACCTTTGCCTTGTCAATTGAGCAGAAGAGCTTTACTCACTGCCATATACAAGCAGTACAGTTGTTGGTAGTTTTTTTAACAACGGATTTTTTATATTTTAACTATCGTATCCATGTTTTATGAACTTCACAGAGAACAACAGACCTTTATAGGAAGCTCAGTAGGTTTATTTATGGCATGGCTGCCTCTATTTGGGATAAACCTGGGGAGAAATAAAATGTTTGTTTGGTTTCTAACTCTACTGAGAGGTAAGACTGTGCAAAGTGAAATAATCCATAAAGCTTTCATGAAGGCATACATGTGAAAAGCGATGACTGCAGAAGAGAAATCTCACATGTGTCCATTAGAGCACAGGAAGGGCTGACATCCATTCTCTGAAAAGCGTGGATTTTCAAAGACACTGTGGTACCAATACTTTGCTGCAGGATGCTGATGGCCTATGCTCTGTTCTTACCAAGGAAAGACAAGGAAGCACCAGAGAGGTAAAAGTCAGGATCTAGTATTTCTTTTCCTTTTTGGGGATGGCAATCTTTTAATTTCTTACTACATCTCTTACTAAAAGTGACACAGTGAAGTTAAGCTACTATGATTTTATGCCACAGTAATTTAATTTACTGTTAGAGAGATTTATTCTTTTTAAAAAATCTCCAGACTTGTAATTCCTGAAAACGAATAATTTCAAAAACAAACAGAAAAAGCCCAGTATTTCCTCCATTCTCTCAGGCACTTCGATATCAACCAATCACCATCCCAAGCCTCTAATATGGATACAAAAGCAAATAAAATTGCTGAGCCACATGTAGACAGCAAAAGCTCACAAGCCAAGCATATATATAGCAGCAGCTACGTGGGAGGCCCAATGAGGTAACCGTAGCGACTCCTTTGGTTAATGCAGAAGTGCATAAATTCTGCCTGGGGAGCCTAATCTTCAGACAAGCAAAGGCAAGGCTGAAAAGGCCTTGTTTAAAGCACGACTGATGCACAGCAAAATCTGAAATACTAATTTCATTTTCCTGGGAACCTGGGTTCTCTCCGAACCCACAGAAATTAAAAGCCCCATCCCACAGCTTCCCCAGCTGCAGCAGTTCCTTTTTTTTTTTCCATTTTGAAAGCCAATTTTGTCCTCTGATTCTTTGAAAAAAGTATTTCCTGCTCTGCAGGGCGACAGCCTTTCCGCGTGAACCAGAGCCCTGTCGGGTGTGAGAAGCCTGCAGAGTCGCCTTGCTTCCCGGGACGCATTTACCAGGAGGAACCGCAGGGTTACACTTTCATCAGCCATCAGACGTGACTTTGCTGCTGACAGACTGCCCAGCTCCGGCACCGCATTGCAAAAAAGCAAACAAACCAATTTTCTTGTATAACTGATATAAACCTTCCCGACGTTTCATCTGGCAGATCTGCACACAAAGCACTTCCAATCGATACAGCAGTGATTCATTGCCATTAAAAACACAATTTTTCACCCAACTTCCCAGAATGAATTATTACGCTCGTTATGGAGTCCTAGCAACCCTTTATTTACTTTTTAAAATTTTTTGGAAGCTTCTAAATAAATTTGGTCCCCTTCACAGTACAAGACTGAAGTCATTGCAACATACTACGTAACTACACTATTATTCTTGACCTAAAACCCAATCCCAGATTTTTCTTCAGGCCTTGCCCGTGTCAACATCTGCCTTTACTTTCTGTCTGTCTACACTCTTTCTAAACTATTGGCAAAGCCAGTCAACACTTCTTCAATGCTGTGTGATTCACACCCGATACAAACAGGATTAGAGACAGCACAGAGAGATTATGCTCCCATCATTGCTGTGCTAGTGTTAACAATTTCCAGAAGAACACATTACTGTAAACACAAATGCAAATTGTAAGACACAAGGCAATGGCAACACAAAAATAACAACATAGGCAAAAGGCAAAATGTAGAAAGTGTGTTTTGAGTTAATTTGGTTACTACCTCTGCTTTGACTAAACACTGAAGACTTCAAAACCAGGGATTACTAACTAGACCTAGTAAGATGGGTATGATGATGGGGTAATGCAAATATTCGTGGAAGGCAGAGTTCAAGAATGCAAATACGCCTTACCTGCACAAGCTGTAAAAGATAATGAAGAACATCATCATCTTCTAAACTTTCCAGTTTTTGAACTGCCATTGCTCGGACATTTTCATCTGAAAAGTTACAGTCCAGAAGTTGCATTGTGAGTCCAACATCTAAAGTGCTTTGATCCCAAACCTCTTTTTTAGCTAGCAACTGGTATGTTTTGGCTACTATTTCTTGTTGTCCCCATTTCACAGAGCTAAGCAGCTTAGGATATGCCTTGGGGTGCTTTATGCTTTCATATCTAAAGTGCCACAATAGTTCTTTGTCCTCGGGAGAAAGTGGATTAAGAGGATCAGTTGCTATGATCTCTTCAAGTTGCTTGCGAAGCTGGTTGGGCATTTCAGCTCGTGTCCTATCCCCTTGGGGGTCTGATGTTATCCTGTGCTTGGGCAAGGCAATTGGGTGACAGTATTTGTCCAGCACAATAGAGATAGCCATTGAGTTTTCTTTGTCCGGGTTAGTTGCTGATGTGAGTTTGTCTGCATTGATACTTCCTTGTTCTTCCCCCTTGCCTGGAATTTTCCACATGTGGAGCACATACTCCCCACTTCTTAGCAAGAAACGGTGATCTATCAACAAAAGATTTACATAATAGAGAAGCTGAGTTTTGCATTTTGCATCAGAGTTGGGGGATTCATGTGACTGAAGGTTCGTCTTTGTGGACAGTCCCTGTGCTTTGCCACAGTATATCTGAAGATTCAGGAGTGCTCCTTTAGGCAAATCCTTGATTTTGATATCAAACTCCAACCAAGTATTCCACAGCACCTCCTCAGTAAAAGGCTTCGATGAAGTCCTTCTCTGTGAAAGAAGCTGCTGCCCATGTTGAATGTTAGCCTCCACAAACACAGTAAGATCAGTATTTCTCGGTAAAACTGGGATATCAATGCCAATTATTTTCACCCTAAATTTCCTATTACAATCCCACAAAGAGATGGTGAAGACTCTCTCATGATCTTTTCCATCTATTGTCAATTGTTCATGATACCCTGTAACTCCTGTACAGTCATCCACCAAGGGCCACTCTTCCTTCCGAACTTCATCCTCATTCGGGTCAGGTGGATTGTCTAAGACAAGGTGGATTTCTTCCCCATTCTTAAGGCACTCTCTTATCCAGTGAAAATCTTTGATTGGTGTCTCTCCAGTAATGTACTCATCTCTGCCACAAATCCTGAGAACAAAATCCAGTTCGCTATAATCTTCAGGAATGTCCATCAAAGACTTTTTCTTTGCCATTTTTGTGAAAAAGCTGTGGAGAATCGTATCTGGAGTGTCATCTATTGACACTTTTATTTTTTGACTAGTTGTTCCTCTATGTATTATTATGAATATGTTGTTATTAGTGATCTTTTTAAATAAATATTCTGGGAGTGGCTTAGATGTAGTCCATGGGTGCATTGCATACAATTTAGGATCTCTACAGGCTACCTCTATCATTCGTGGAGTGACTAATCTGCGACGGGTAAACTCTAGCTCATCATCATGCACGTTGCTTACATCAGTGACATCATAACCAATTAAATCGTTAAGTTGCCGCTGAAATTCCTGAACTTCTTCCGATGGTTTTTGTTTCTGGACAACATAGATCTTGCCTACCTTTTTCTGTAACACCTTCCAGTACAGTATGCAGTCCAATGTCTGTAATACTTGATGTTTATCATAAATTTCATACCATTGCCCTTTCTTCTGATACTGCAGAATAAATTGATCTGGGGTGAATGCGTGGTAGAAGTCTGTGGTTTGACTCATCTCTATTGCACGCATCCAAATCTGTGCTTTCATTTGCTCAACTGTACAGTTGCCAGCTATTTCAAGTAACATCATTTCCGGTACTTTAGTATGTTTATTGCTTGTAGGTAAAATGAACTCAATGGATATCAGTTCCATTGACGACGAATTACTTGATGTACAATGAGGTTTCATTCTTCTTCTCCTTCGTTTGTTTTCCTCTCTCATAACAACGGGCTGTTCATAATCCCCCAACTCCATGCCAGAAGAAATCTAGCAAAACACAAAAATACTTGATTACTTTCTCATTTACATTTTTCTTTACTCTTATTTTTTAACTCTTCTTAATTATAATCACAGGCCAGTCAAAATCCTGCTATGTATATGCTTTTTATATGTCCCCTCCCTCTTAATTTCTGGTCATAAATACTTGATTTATATAAACTACCTCAGATGTAATCTATTCAATTCAGTACTAAATATAAAAAAAAAAACCCAAACCTCCAATGATTAAATAATTAAAATAGAGTTTTTAAACAGCCTTCCCAGATTTCAGTGAGGATAAGCAGTCTGACTATATATTTTAAATATTTCCTCCATACTGATTTGTTCTTGCTCCTATTTGATCAAGCACCGATTCTTCTGCTGCCACATCTGTTTTGATGCTGCCGATATTAACATTAAGTGGATTTTCATAGAAATCAAAAGACACGCTACTGTGTGTGAGCAGAACGCGACCCCACCGAGCTCCAGGAATGACAGAAAGTAACAAAACAAGCAATTTATCCGCAGACTGGACAGACATGAGCCTATTCCCATTTTCCTCTGCCTCCCTTTTTAGTGATGAGCAATAAGGACTTACACCAAAAAAAGCCCTGAGGATTCAAAAGTCAGGGACTACTTCTAAAGACAGATATTTAACATGCATCTAAATGTGCTTTTTTAAAATAAATCGATTCACCATACTGATAACATCCATCCATTTTAAAAGCAAACACCTCCAGTATAAACTATTAGTTTGTTACAGAAGAAAAAATGCCCATGCTAATGCTGATTTATTACCCTATACATCAAATCACACCTAAAACACCTGTAAAACAACATTGAACACAAGTAGCCTACTTTATCAGCTTTCAGTAAACAAAAAACACTGCTGCTCACAGTCAATCTCCATTGAACAATATTAAAAGTGGAAATTATTCACTGAGAGCTTGGAAGAGGAAGGCAGCGCTGATTGAACGTGTTCGCACAAGCTAAATTACAGCAACATACTGAACTTCTTTCCCAAAAAACACTTTTTACACATAAAATCTTTCTCTAACTGCTGGAAAAGTGAAAACCAATGTAACGATGCCTTAGCAGATAACAAAACAAGAAGATAAAAATACAAAAGCTTAAACTGAAACAACAGAGCACGCTAACTAAAATTCTTTTTTCAAGTTCCGGAAAGCAACGACTGTGGACACACCACCTCTATAATTGCCAAAGCACAAGGAAATATTACCTGCTTATAAAATAAAGGCTGAATTGCTGAAGACGCTTCATTTGTTTAATTTCTGAAGTTCCTATTTTTTAAAGGAAGATCATTCACACAAAAAATTTCTTTGTATAAGCTGTTCTGCTTTTCTTGCTCGCCCCCATATCCAGATGCAAAGGAAGTGCTGCACTTACCAGGAAGGAAGTTTTAACCAAGTTGATTATACATATGATTGCTCATTTTAAAAAAAGTCAGAATGCTTTTCCTGTCACAACAGTAAAAATAAACTAACAGTACACCGATTTTAATTTTAACACACTTCCACAGAAGACATGCTTACAGCCTTTTAAAAATAGCTAAAACTAATCCGGGTAATAAATCTAATGAATCCAAATAAAACACTTTAAAAACAATGTATTTCGGAAAGCCTAGCTACTTTATAAAAGAGTTAAATAAAAATACTAGATAAAAGACAATTAAATCTACAATGTTTCCTTTTTTTTATTTTCATAGCGATAGCCCTTTGAGGACTCACAACTTAAGTCATTAGAGTTTTTTAAGCCAGCCTCCGTACAGGCGTCACATGGAGATGGTATCTGCCGAGGATCTTGTGTGGTAACCTCAGCAATAGAACCGCTGGGCAACCTTCCTCCTAGTATTTTTAACTCATCCATTCATGATTACAAACACACAGTGAAATCCACTAGAAACGATGTCTTAAGATTTGGGAAGAATTTAAACCATGGACTTTCAACCCTAATTCTTGTGGTTAACTACAACCTGAAGAGCTGTTCCTTTACTAAAAAAAAGCCCTACAGGAAAAGATTTGGGAAAACATGTACAAATCAGAAAGAAAAGACAGGAAAAACCTCAACGTATCCTTTTTCCTTATGACTTTACCAGTGAAATACTCACCATTTTGAAGAGCAACAAGCAGTATGCATCCTACAAAAATGGTGACTCTTAAGAAGGGAAAAAAAACTATGAAACAAATGAAAGATCTTTTAAAAACAGTGAAATGGTAGTGTCTTTTTTTTAAAAAAAAAAACCAACATATACACGCTTCCTATCTCATAAGACACCTTTCTTATTAAAAAGAGGGGGGAAAAAGCTCCATCTGTATTGGCAAAAAAATCTGATAGTCTCTTACCTGCCTCCAATGAAATTAACACTTTGCCAAGGTGAAAAAAAAGAAAATACCCTCCACTATAGACACAGCTCTTCTTTCTCAGATTATCATTCTGCTTGGCAGCTAAGACTGATTTCTTTTTAGAGGTTACTGTTCTCAGAAAGTGAGTTTGGGGAAAACATACGCTGTCCTAGCTCCCTCTACCTTTTAGAGCCAGTATTTGAAATTTCTGAAGGAAGTAATGAGGTTGCCCCGAACATTTTGTCGCTGCCATGAAATCTACCTATCTTGGCCAAGACATCTTCAACGCTCATCTTCCGCGCACGTGCAGCCTGTCAGCACTCATCAGCCATAGTCTCTGTGGCATCTCAGCACTACGCACCACTTTCCTCTCTGGTCCTCCTCTCGTCTGAAAAAAGCACTCAGTTGCTGGAAAACTGGAGCACCTGTAACCTCAACAGCAGTGCCGAAGATGACGGAGAAGGAAGCAGCCAGTTTCACATAAAAAGGAAAAGGAGCTGGAGGTGTAGGAAAAGAAAAGAAGCAATGCTGAAGGGGAAAACGTGTTTTGCAAAACCTATGTTTTGAAATCCCTGACTCTGGAGAGCTTGACTTTGCAACAGTTTTGCAAAGTCTATTTTTTGAAGTATAATTTCTAAAATGTGCAATACAGACGCATATTTTTCTTCATTTAAACATAAGCAATTAGCAGTAAGTTTTTTCATGCCAACAGGCTACACAGATATTTGCAAATATCCCTCGTTTTACAAGCCCTGCTGACCCTATTAAAGAAACCTGGACTCATTTCGGTTTCATTGGGTTTTGCCAGATCTAAGAAAGCATGATGTTTTAAAATATCCTAATTTTGCCACCATGTGCTATGCACTTAAAGATAATTTTTTTCAAAGACATATACACAAATATTCCATCTCCTGCTACGCTATTCTAGCGCTACTCCACTGATCAAGACAATCAAGACAATCAAAGGGAATAACTCTACCTCATGCAGCAGAGAACTACCCTGTACACTGCTGAACGAATGTAAATGTTTGACACTCTCATCCACTTAAAAAGACATGAGCAATATTGTGAAAGGTTCAGATATTCCCCCACAAACTGCATCCAATACAATGCAAAATGCATGACACTTGTGTAACTGCCCATACAAGACTGTCTCTTCTCCCACATTCATTTGGGCTGTGTCCTGGCATGCCTAGTCCAGGCCAGTCCAATCTCCATCTCCAGTTCAGCTCTGACTCCTTTTCATCAGCTTCAGAAGCCAGTTCTTGGAGCAATGACTGTCTCTAATCTGTCTCTGCAATGACAGACACAAAGGTGTCCCCATTCTTAGGGTGACACCAAATTGTATCTATTTTCTGCTCATCCATGTGTAGGCATGGCAAAACCGTATTTCCTCATGCATATGCATCATAAAACTTTGACGTTTATAACAGAAAATCATTTAAAATAACTTCCTAAAACCTCTGTCATGTCTAAGCATCACTTACAGTATTGACATTTCTATACGCCCACTGCAACAACATCACAAAAAAAACCCAAAAACCAACACTCTTTTTTGTTCTAATTCTAATGAGCCTCAACAACCCTGAATTTCCCTGTGCTAGGAGCTGTCCTGCCACTAGTCCAGGAATCCCGATGGGGTGCAATGGAGCAGGAGGAGGTGGTCCTGTAAAAGGTAACTAAGACAAGCAAACAAGCTCGCCTTTGTCTCCAGTCGCGTTCCTACCTCATCGCTCAGGTCAGAAAACTGATCATAACAAGAACAACAACAAAATTTGGTTAATTTTCAGCTGGATCAGTTCCTTGATCTGAGTCATCGCTTGGAGGAGTGGTAGGGCAGGGGAGGGAAGAGGAGGGAAGGGAATGGAGCCAGTGCAGTTTAGGGTAACTGAGACTGAAACATAATTCACAGCAGGATTAGGAGATAAATTCATGAGTAAACTTGTTGAATGATTTGAAAACACTGGCTGAAAGGTGCCTTAAAAAGACAATGTGGTATTATCATGAATTATTTCATATATTCCACTACAAAAAACTCAAGATATCTGTCAAACTTCACTGCTTTGCTAGGCCTGTGTTAAGAGTTTTACCAGTTACTTATTCTTCACCAGTTATTTTCATGCTTATTCTACATTAATTCCTGCTTCTGGTTTAATCCACCATGTGAAAACCTTTTTTAAAGTTATTCTTTTCACTTTAGTGTGAACCCTTCCCAAACAACATAACCTGCAAGAAAACAGGCACCCTCTATTGCAGTAAGAATTACCTCGTGCACACATTATGCAAATATAATAATAATCCATTTACATTCACAGTTTCAGATAGTTAACTTTAAAGATAAATAAAAAAAAACCCACCAAAACTACCATGATATGACCCAAAGTTTTCCAAGCAGCATAATACATCTACTTGCCAGCATTGTCCTGTAGCAGGAGACCGCTTTGCGTTTGCTAGACAGGAGTACAATATAACTTCCCTACGTTTATGGAGAGCCAGTGCTGAATTATGCAAGCAAGATACAGCACTAACGTGTTAAGCATGAACACAACAACAAAAAACACTTTGCTCAGTTCTTCTGTCATATCCTCTAGCAGCTACTAGCTCTCACGGGACTCAAATCAGTGCAGGTTCCCATTAGCAAGTAAACTTCACGGATCATATAGTCACATTCATCATCAAAAAGTACACTAACCAGCAAATACAGCTCAACATCTCGGTCAGGAGGTTGTGGAGTCAAACAGACTGCTATTACGGCTGTAATATTTTCAGGACCCCTCCTGCCTTCACTGCAGACCTTTGCATAGTTTTGGTTTTTTTTTTACACAAGACATCATTTGTGGGTGCTTCTGGAAGAAACAGTAGCTTCTCGCTGGTTCCAAAAACTTAGGTAAGGATTTTGGCAAAGTTCTAGTTAATGGGTTTTATACAAGCGATGGGATGATGTACCTTCAAACCAATACTTTGTGGAGTTTGAAAACACAGAGACTGCAGCTATGGCTCCTGCAGGGACACACTCGCTATTTGGATACTGCCTCTCCTTTCCGCTTGCGCCCGGTTTACACTGATTGTTAATGGCAGGATCTAATCTACCCCGACAACCAACTTCCAAATGCCCTCAGCTATTACTTCAGACGACCTGTGGTGGAGAAAGGTTTTATGGTCTACACGTACCGGAGAGACACAAGAGGTTATTTGTTGGATGAGGAAATAAATTATTTTTTGGTTAAAAGCTGTGTTGTAGCAGAGCTGACTCACAGATCTTAAGACCAGAGGGAACTGCTCCCACTGTCCGGTGTGATCCTTCACTTCGCATGCTTTTATTCGACACGCCGAGAGTCTCCTCGGCAGGTTTTGCATCAAACCTGTAACCCCCGCTCGGGGCAGGACGTGAGGCGGCAGCAAGGCCCGAAGGCGCGAAGGGCCGGGCAGCGGACGGGGCTCGGCCCCTGCCCTGGAGGCCGCAGCGCTGACTCGGGTCGGTCCCGCTTGCCCTGCTGGAAGCGGGCTCTGGGCGAAGCGCTTC
>VZTL01002241.1:321-27435 GCA_013400535.1 Scopus umbretta
AAAACAAAAAAAAACAAACAACAAGAAACAACCATAAAAGATTAAAACATGACAGGCAAATTAAGAAGATATAATTTCACAATTCTGGGAAAATGAGTTATGTTTTATTATTTTGAGGGCTTGAGCTTGACAGTAATGACTCTGTAATAGAAACAACATCAGTAGTTCTCTGTTTCTTGGCATATTACCTAGGACAGAACAATTCTGGAATCCGCAGTTTGTGACAGCATTTTCTCATTTTTATTTAGCATAAATTTAGAATTCATTTGGAGTCTACATATTGAAAAAATACGGTCATATACACATGCACAAACATATGGTCTGTATGTATGTAATACTTAACTCAGGAAATGGAAAATGTGCTGCAAATGATCCTTCACTTCATAGCTATGAGCCATACCACAGTTGTTTATTCATTTTTCATTGTGACTGCGATAAAGGACACACATATTCTTGCCCTAAAAACGCATCCTTGAATGGTAAAAGAGTAATTGCTGCCCATCAGAAATAAGGATTTCTGATTCTAGTAACACAAAATGCATACTCTTGCATGTATACACACCACTTCAGCACCTCACCAGCATCATATGAGAAAATAAAATCCTGTTGTACCTCTTAGCCTGTCAATCCTTTAACTCTAAACAGTGGCTTTAAGTCTCTAATATGGCAATCTCTGATGCATCTTTATCAAATACAAGGTTTCTGTATTTCATAAGTCTGGTTTTCTGTGCATGAAATAAACTTCAAAACATAATGGCAGGCACCAATTTATTGAACAGGTGCAGGTGAGGCAGAACAATATAGAACAATCAACAGAATAAAAACATTAGTAGAATGACCTATCATGACATTCATCTGCATGATTGCTCATTAGAGTTTAAAATACATACCCAGGAATGAAGAATCATACTCTTCTGAAGTATATCTTCAATTAGGAAAACAAAATGGTAGCTCTGTTTAGGCTGTAAGGAATATTCACTCCAGTATATCAAAGAGAATTTCCTCTAATGTGTTCTGATGTAGAAGATAAATATCTAAAAGTCTAACTTAAATTTAAAACTCCTGGATGATTTGTCCAGGGGTGATTTCATTTGCAAATGACTATGGAANGTATTTTGGTGATTTCATTTGCAAATGACTATGGAAGCATACATAATGGAAGTAGGGCAGTAAGATTAAGCAAGGAAAAAGCAGAGGAGATCTCTGACAACATGTCCGTGGGAGCTGAAAACAAGCTTATTGTGATGGGTTTTGCTGTGAAGAAATGAGAGCTTGTACTGAAGCATCACTTTTTGTTTCCTCAAACATGCCTTGACAAAGAAATTATATTATATATTATCATATTAATTGTATACTGCAAGCTACTGTCATCTAGTCTGTCTCCCAAAACCTAAACTTCTTTTTCTCACATGGCAGACAACCTTTGGTCTCATTGGTCACACATCATATTTTTCCATCACGGAAATTTCTTTGGGAAGCTGGGAATAGTAAAGCTATTGGAGATGCAGAGGGAACAGAACTTGTAGTGACAGGAAGACTGTAAAAGACATTTGAGGTGTTTTCCAGTGGGAAAAATGAGAGGTGGAAGGATGAAAGTCACCAAAATACAGAGAAACTCGGGCTAAGCAGAAGCAACCTCACAGTCAACTTTTCTATGTACTTGACATTTTGTTTCATGTTTGACGTTTTTTTCTGTCTCATATTTTCCATCAATTACAATTTTAATTTGTGTCACACTGTGCCTTTTTAATCAGTTGACTCAATGGAGAGATCCATTTATCTCTGATTTCAACCTTTCTAACCTTTCAACCAGAAGAAATATGTTAATTATGCAAAATGTGAAATATTGAAAAGGTCACAAAAACCTACAGAAGAGTGAGATGTAAATTATACAGCTTGGGACAGATGTGTATGCATGTCAATCTGTCTGTATTCACTCAAATGCCAAGCTTATCTTAGCTGCCTTCAGGCATGCACTTTACAGACTTCCACGTCACCGTTCAGCTAAGTTCTCCAGCTCTTTTCTGGACTTCGCTACTTCCAGTTTCCTTTGCATCTGTCTGACTTTTCAGCCTTTTTGTAGACTATGTAATAGGCCATTCAATAGGGAAGAAACTACAGCATAAAGCTGCTAGAGAGAGATGTGAATCTGGGAAGGTTCCTCTGCAAGTGGGGCAACAGAAAAAGCATGAAAGTTGCCCCCATGTTGTGCTGTGTGGGAAAGTAGGGAAGGAGATAAAGGCATGGGCCTACCACCCAGGATGTGAGGCTTGACAGGTCTACCCTGTCCTGTGTCTGCCCTGGGTTCTCCCTTCTAGGCTTCTGGTTCATAAGTCAGATGGGGAGTGCCACCTACTGAGTGGCCTTCTGAAAGTAAGTCATTAACTTATGATTAAAGGTAATTGTAAGAGGAATTTAGACAGAGCAAAAACACAGCAAGGGCCTAAAATTAAAGAATCAACTAATCAGACTCAGTGAGAAGGACCAATTGCACTTAAAGTAGATCCTCTACAGTTTCATGACCAGCTTGCTGCCACTTTTTTTTTTTTTAATCCTTTTCTGGCATGCTGGTCAAAAATCTGTAGACCAGATCATAACTTGCCCTCTTTATGTGTAATGAAGCTTTTCAACAGCTGGCATGCAGAACCTACCTGCCTGCTAAATCTCTCACAGACCTTAGGGTTTGATTCTAAGGTGGAATACTGTTGTATTTATACACAAAAGAAAAGAAAGAACTGTCCATCAGCTTTTGGCAAGGTCTTACACTTACACATATGAAAGTCAATGACAAAATATTCTGAGTCCTCCTGGAGATCCTGAAGGAATTTTCTATGGTTAACTCACTATAATTCTGAATAGCCAATGGATGAGATGGATCAAATCTTTCTGAGCAGTTTATTTTAAATGTGCACATATATCACTGCTAATCCTGACTCTGGGTTTCCTAAAGTGGGGAGACTCACAGCACATGCCAAGCAAGGCAGACTTTTGTCTTGGCTGGGGACATCAGAGAAGATTAATATTATAAATTGCTTTAGGTATTCTTAGCTATTTAATCTCTTAGATATGTCTCAGTAAGTTGGCCTAAGGAAGCTTAAGGAATAATTTCATGCAAAGATGTTGCAGACTGCCTATAGAAACTGTGTTTCTATTATTTTCCCCATTATGGGAAGGTGTTATAAACTAAGGTGGCTCTTTACAACCAGATTTGGGCAGGTATGACACATCAGGTACAGCACATCGTCTGTCTAAGAGAAGAACTATGATTTCCAAACAAGAATATTATGCTTGGTTAGTTCATAAAAGAAGTTCACAGGATGTGATATCTCAAACTGCAGTTGTTAAAATCTGCAGTTATTTAGAAAAAACAAAACAAAACACCAAAAATACATAAAATTGAAAAGAAAAAGGAAGAACTGAAAATGGACCTGAACTAAATGAGTAATAAAATCCCAGAGGTTCAGTGCCTGATGATAGATCTCACTGGGCTGCCCAGGAAAAAACAGCAAGTTCTGCAGTGAATATCTTGGCTTCAGAATCAGAAAGAAGACTACCCAGAGAGAGTCAGTCAGGGTCCAGTGCCTGACTATTACCAAAATACACACTGGAAAGGTGGGGGTGAACACTTAATTAAATGCAACAACAGTGCCATCATTTCCCAAACTGACTACCTCCTGATAAGAGAAAATGGTCTCAAACTTGGTAAAGTGATCCTGTGAGAGCTGACTGGAGTAAATTAATTGACTTCTATGTGAAAAGGCTAGCAAAGGACACTATGTGACTGCAGCAAAGAATAAAACAGTAGAAAAGTCACACATACTGGCATTAGTTTAGGTTTTTAAGATGATGGTCAATGACCAAACAGCACAAAGGTTTCAGTTCAGTGGCCATCTGAGGCCAAATAAAAGAATATCCTGCTAAGAGGATTTCAAAGGGACCACCTACAAGAAGGTGGAGTGGAATTAGGATGGTGGAGCCAGGCTGTTCATAGCAATGTGGGGGGGGAAGATGAGACACAATGGGTGTAAACAGAAACAAGAAAAGTTCAGACTTGATATACGGAAAAACTTTCATCACAAGGACAGACAGTTGAAACAGGTTGCTTGATTATGAGGAGGGTGTGTTGTCTCCATCCTTTGTTTTCAAGACTGCGACAAAGCCCAGAGCAACCTGGTCTGCTCTCATAGCTGCTGTGAGCGGGAAGTTGGACTAGATGCCTCCTGAGGTTTCTTTCCAGCAGTTTTCTGTGAGTCTATGACTATATATACTGCGAAAATAAATAACTGAAAAATAATTTAGACTGATAGAAATATACATGAGAAGAAAATAGTTTAAAAATTGTTTGACAGAAGAATTATATGTTATGATGCGAAAAGCAAAAACACCCCAGTAAAATTCAATTATATAAAGATCACACAAGCATTCAAACACTGCAGGTGATGTATAAAGATCACACAAGAATTCAAATACCTCAGCTGACGGGTGATAACTGTGAATAACAACATTGGTTTAAAAGTTAGTGGTCAGGATGACTAGAATGAGAAGTTGGAAAATCCCCACAACAGGAATATGCTACATAAATTGCAATGTTGAGTGAACTAGATGATGACTAAGCAAGTTACAAAGTACGTGTCAAATTGGTGGCCAGCACGGAGGGCAGAAGAATGATTACTGCATAGAATTAAAATGGGATTTCTTGGGAGAGTTCTGCCTAAAAGAGCAGATATGCAAAGAAAGTATAATCATAGTCTAGGGAACCCTTCTCACAGAAAAGCTGTGTGGAATGAAAAATTGCATCATGGCCAAAAATCCAAATTTATAAAATTTTAAATAAATCACAGAAAAGAACAGAAAGAACTGAAAGAAAATGTGGTCAACTTGAAGGTAATGAATGACATCTGCTAACTCCAAAAATACGATAAGATGACTTAATTTTATAGATCTGCATAACACTTAAAAAAAGAAAATAGAATGCAATAATAGTCTCATTAAAAATAATTGTTACTGATATAAATCAAGCCAGAATTTCATCCCTGTGTTTTGTTCCAAAAAGCTGATAATCCTGAGATGCACCTTAGGAGGACTATCTTTTTGTGAGGAGTCCTGCCCTTGATGTTGTACTAATAAATGCTAGGTGAACATGCAGCTCTAGGCTGAATACAACAGATGATGATGCAAAGGGAAAAGACAAAAAGAAAACATAGATATGAAATTGCTCTGTTTTACCTGCTATTATGAATATTTTAAAATGGTTGCATTGCCATGCTAGTACTAATACATTTTCTTGCATTTAATACCTGGCTGATCAATTGTAAGAATAATAATAATTTCCAACTTGTCCATCTCCACTTAGCTTTCCCATCTTTTGTCTTAGATATTGTTTCATATATTTGGGGTTGTTTTTTTTTCCATTTTGTCTTCCCATCATTCATCTCTCGTCATTTTTAAGGCAACATTTCTCTTTGAAGCTGCTCGGGAAGCATGCTTCTGCTTCCATGAAAAAATATTATTGCTTTTTAAGAATTGTAAATCAAGATGAAATTCTGAAAGCTGATTTTTTTCTTAATGGGACTCCAGAAGCTTTTCAAAAAAAAAAAAAAAAAAAAAACCAACACCAAAAACAAACAAACAAAACCAAACCAAAACAAACCAAAACATTCCAAGGTCTGAGTCCATGTTTCTGAAGCCAACAATGTTGTCTGGGCTCTTTAGTGGATGGGTATTTGGGCAGTGAGTTCCCAGGGGCTCTGAGCTTCCCAGTCCTTTCACACACTGCATTGCAGTGACCTGGAAGGACTGAGTGCTTAGGAACCAGCAAGTTTCTGAAGAATCAGCTGATGAAAACCCTACAATTCTGGTGCCTAGGTCAGCTGCCAAGGTATAAAACCCACTTTGTTGAAAAGCCAAACAAGTGTCTACAGAGATCAACATCCCCAGAATATTTCCATTTTCAGCAGATTAGTGTTCTCCGACAGAAAACATCAGAAAATGCCCAGCTGTCATTCTCACCTTATTTACATTTCTGCACAACAGGCCTGTATATACAAAATATAGTGCTTAACCACGGTTTCAGCTTCCCTGATCATACACTCTCTTCTCAACGCCAAATCTGCATTTACCTTTCTAGACATTTTGGAAGCCTATTTTATTGTAGCATGCATGAACCCTTCTGATTTCTGCAATAGTCCTTGATCCAGATGCTTTGGGGTTTTTGCTAATATAAGGAAATATGAGCTTTTCCCTGTCAAAACATTGTGAAGCAGGCATTCAGTAATCATGCTGACAGCTTGCTCTTCCCAAGAAATTCTTTGGGCAGGGCATCATTAGCTCATGTTATATATCATGGCAATGGGTATCATACCCAGTGGTGCTTGGTGACAGCTTTGCATTAGATAAAATGAAAGAAAAAAAAGAATACAAAAAACCAAACAACAACCTCATAAAAAAAAAATGCAGTTAAAGAACTAGAAAAGAGCTGTTCGGTTTTCTTGTCTAGTTACCATATGTTTTGTTCCTTAACAGAAGAGTAATGAGTCTCCTCTTGGAATAGAGAAGTTATGGTCTTGTATTAAAGAACTGTGTTTTTCCCCTTGGTTTCATTAAAAAAAAAAAAAAAAAGATTTTTATTTCAAGATGGTACTGAACCTGGTGGATAAAGAACCCATAACATATCAAACCATTAAAACCTAAAAGAGACAAGAAGAAAAGGTTATAATTAAGGTAGATCAGGAACTGAAAAGCTGAATACAAAAATGGGGGAGAGATGTGAAAGTTCTGGGGAGACTGGCTGGTTATTTATGAGTAATCATCTGCTGTCAGAAATATGCATAATGTGAAAAGAGTTTATTGCTCCTGATTCTCCTATTTTTACACTCCGCTCTGACATGTGTGTATAGGTCATTTAATTATGAAATACCTGTTGATACATTTATTGTATTCTGTTTGATTAGCAGTGATATGGCTGGAACAAAATTCTCAGTGGCTTCAGCCTCACACCGCTTTTATGACATGCGAAGTTATACTGCTTGATTTGAGTCAAATCTGTTCTGACACTGGACCCCTGCCTTGCAATAATACTTCATTATATGGCTTCAAGTATTTTACAGTGGTTTTTTGACTAATGCTTCCATGCAAGAGAAGGTACAGTTGTAGGAATACCATGCAAGAGAAAGTGCAGTTGTGGGAAAACGTTGTGTTCTAATTATTTTAACTATTTAGCAATATTTTAAATTCTGATTTTTTAAATTTGATTAAATGATCTTGAATTGTTTTCATCACTCTAACAAAAGCTCACTCTTAAAGAAAAGTTATACCACTTAATTCTTCAGAGTTTTCATTATAGCCTCTAGTCCTTGGGGCTCTGGAGACAGAGAATAAAAATGCTTACATTCATTTTATGACTCTGTCACTAACATAAAAATGTGTCACAGTCAGTTCAGGGCCTCAGCATTTACATCTGGAAAACAGAGAACAAGTGTACTTGCCTTTATAAAATATCTGAAGATCTAAAATATTCAAATTTCAACAGGGTGATTGGAAGGTTCCCCCTGGGATTTATTTCATGGTAAAATCATGCTCCAGGTACATTTTCTATTTTTTATATTTGCTTGCACCTTGTTTTGTTCAGTTTTATTTGCTTCTATTATTCCAAGCTGAACCAAATTTACTTGTAGTTCACTTTTAATTTTAAGTAAATTTTAAACTGCCAAACCCCCAAATTATATATAACATTTGGATTTTACCAGTAGAAATCTGAACACCTGCATAAACAGAACTTTCCTTTAGAATACAATACGGATTCCCCCAAACCAATATTTGATGTCATTTTTTGACGGAAAAATCTAGACAAGCATTAATATCACTATATGTCACTAAACCGTCATTTCCTTTTCAAAGATTCTACTTAGTTGTTTTCCATTTGGTAAGATATTTGTGTGTCATTAGTTTAGATTTCATCTCCAGATATGACTTTGTCTTCTAAGATTGCTTAGAACATTGTCTGCAAACCATTGTGCTGTACGTGGCAGTGCGGGGGAGCTTTTTTGGTCATGGTGTATAACTGTGTGTGTGGGCGTGTCGACCCTTCTTGTGGGTTCGTGTTTATAAGTATTCTGTTTTCACATACTCCAAGTAACATAAGAATCTCCATTTGTGGTAGCTTAACATGCTTTTTTTTAAAAAAAACTAAAACACTAAAAACTCTCTCCCCATTGAGAATATGTGAAGAGACTATTCATACCTGGCTTTCCGGGAAACTTGCTTTAGGTTTCGTATGTACCAAACTACATTATTTTGTTGAAACTTTTTAGAGGCAGCAGAAAATGAATATGCAAGAGCAGAAAGGCAGCTATCCCTATGCTCCTCATGTTCTAGTTTTCAACTAAAGCTGGATTGGCCCCTGAAGTCTGCTTTGAAGGGGGTATGCCAGCTGACAATCTGTCTCTACACATCTGCCTGAGAAGGGCAGAGGGTTATCTGTTCCAAAAAGCTTCTAGCCTGAGACTTGCCAGGGTAGGTAAGGAACTACCCTGGCCCTGCTGAAACAACCCAGGAATTCCAGCTGTGCCACTGTGCAAGCACCTGGCAGGCTCTTCATGCACCCTGGCAGCACCCAGGATCAGCCCTGGAGACCTCACCGCTGACTGGGAGACCAGTTCCACCAGCAACAGCAGAGTAACCAAAAGGGCAGCTCACCCTGCGCAGTGCAGGAGAGGTTCCAGCACCTCCTCTTACCCTGCCCTCGTTCCTGGCTCCTGGGCTTCCAGTTACCTTATTCCATGTTGTCAATACCCGAATATCTCACTTTCACGCCATGCTCTACCACCACCAAAAAATTTGACATGATCCAGAACACATGGTGGTGTCACAGCTTACTTAGAAATATGCATCTGGTTTTAATGTCTCTCTTGCTAAGACTGAAAGTGCATTTGTTCCGAATATAGTAGCTCAGCCTGCCTGACACTGTAATCATTTAAAGCATTGCTTCTGCCAGAAGAACCTTGCCACCATCCACTGATTTGTTATCTATGTAGTGTGGAGCGTGCATTCTTTGCTTGATGGGTTTTTAATATAGCTGTGAACTCTTCCGAGTTCCCAGAGGTTAGATTTGCCATGTTTCTTTTTGATGCCTGTTTTTCCTGTCTGTCTGTGGCATATGTATACCTTTTTCAATAAAAGCAAAACTTTCAAACTAATTATCTTTCACACAGCATTAACGTTTTCCCTCCCCATTTAAGCTCTTAGTTATGCCCTGGTTGCAGAAACTTGCTTACCTTTAAAATTCACCAAAACTTCAGTGAATTCCTTCTCTGTTTCCAAGGACATGGAATTTATGTCACACACATGTCTGCTGTGGCAGACAGCACTGGGAACATTTGTAGTTCTTGGAAATTAATCTTTCCCTATTACTGACCTTCACAAGCATACGTATTTACGTATACGAAATATACATATTTCTTGTAAATCTGATATTACCAGTGAGAGAGTTACCAAGAGTGAGCATCTAATAACCCAGCTAGTGTTTAGGTAAAGAATAGGCTCAAATAGTATTTCTGAACTTCTAAGGGCATTATTTTAACAACCTGCCTCCAGAACTGGATGATGAGGTGACAGTCTATCTTAATTAGACATTAGTGGCCGTTTTTGAAAATGGTGTCAGAGTGTTCCAAAAATGTGGTTTTAGAAATGAAAATGTAAGAGATCCAGAAAACTCACATTCAACCATTAGTTCTCAAGGAACTAGAACTCATTTTAAAAGAGGTATTTCTGCCTATACAGGAGGAGGGAATTTGCTGCTTACTTCCCACTTGATCCAACAGTTATTTGGAAGGTCTTCCAAATATTTTAGTTCTCTAATGAGATTAATTCTGAGCATACGTATACATCTATATTAGGTAATACGTATGATATAGAGGAATTAATAAAACACAGCCAAGTTCACCCAAAAACCTGGCTGGTGGTCACAGCTGGAGAGAAATATTTTAAAATCTGTGTCTTATTGTCTCTAAAACATCCCTGAAGAGAAGTCCACATGCTTTAATAGCTTCCAGATGTAATGTTAAGAATGAGTTATCCATGAAGGAGGTCTATCTAATTTATAGCTTGAATATTTTCTTCTTCATGTTGTGGTACTACACAATGATGCACTGCTATAAAAGGCCATGTATATTGAATTCCACAAGCTACTTGCAGAAAATGAGAGACCTATGAAAATAATGCTTATGAGAAAAAAATACAGGAGCAGTTTTAACCTATCCTTTTTGATACAGTGTGCTAGGATTCTTATTATTTTCACAGAGAGCTAGAGGAAAGTGGTAATACAATGAGATATTTAATCCGAAATAGAAGCTATGATTTTAGACAGCATATGCAGGTAAAATAGTGCACTTCAGTAAATGTAGTGCTGTCCTTGGCATGAGTTTTCCCTTTGCTGAATTACTGGTTACTGGAGAGAAACATCATTATAATATTTTCTCCTCGATTATTTGAGACTGTGTCACTTTCACAGATACTACTTTTGGAGTAAAAATGATCCAGGTAGGTAGGTCATCTGTGCTGTGCTGGCTTCTCAGGGACATCTCCATGACTGTATCTTTAGAGGCCCTTTTATCCAAAGGCTTAATGAACAGGTTTTGTGTATGCCAAGTGGCAGATGCTTGGGTTTCAGAGCAGAAGCACTCATCCTTTCGCTGTTGGAAGTTCCACGTGGGCTCAGCATATTTATATTTTACACGTTTGTTATGAATACTGAACTCATAGCAAGCAAGATCTCTTTACATCAGCAAAGTCTTCATCACTGCTTTTTCTGCAAAGTTCTATCCATTTTACTGCTGATTTCCCTTTTTTTTTAATAGCACTTAGGCAATAACAAAAAAGTTTCTGTATTGTCCTTTATGGGGGAAAAAAAAAAAAAGAAATATTAGAAGAATGACTAATCTTTTAAAAGCTACTCCTAAAACTACAACAGATCATTTAGGATTAGGGATATTTTATTGTACTTTTGATGGAGAAAACAAGGCATACCAGGACAGTGTTTATACTGTTTAAGCAGTGTACTTACGCCTCGAATTACATTCCTCTGGGGAATCTATCTGTATCTATATTTTGTCTTTGCTCTGGTCCATCTCCATAGCAACATGTTTGTTCCTGTGGAGAATCTGGGAGAATAATTTCAAATTGAGCCTGAAATTTTTAAAACAAGGTTTCTGTTCTCTATAAAATAATTATGGACAAAAGCAATTTTAAAAAACCTCAAAAAATAAACAGAATTTTGCTCTTGTTTCTTGTACCCTACTGTAGACACGGTTAGCTCTGAACAATCCTTTCATCTTTCTTTCCCATGATGTTCAGACTGGGAGCAGGCTTATCCACATGATTTCAGCAGCTGTTATAGAATCTGGTGGGGAATTTTTCGTTCCAATTTGAATGTCTCACTTACTGTATTCACTAATTATGTTGTTATATACACACATTCCAAGTTTTTGCTCAGAAACTGGCACCTTCATTTAAAAAAACCCCAACAAACAAAAATCTTATGAGGAGAGGGAGGAAGACAACAGGGCAAGATGACTTTTAAATTACTTTTAAGATATTATAGGTCATTTTAGAGGTGGTCTTTAAATTATAGCTAGTCTCACTTCCTGCTCATATTTGTAGCTGTTCTCTCTTTCATCTCAGGGAAAGATTCTATGGCTGAAAACTATTTATTACTTCAAGATAACAGTGTTAAAAAATAATTTAAAAAAAAGATTACTGCTCTTTAGCATTAATGCCAATGAAACAATTGTTTCTTTATTTCTTCAAATGTATACTCCCAGAGAAATCTAAAAAAAAAGAGAGGATATTTCCATCAGAACCTAGTGGAAAATAAAATAAATTAAGAAAAAAAAATCAGAGGAAAAAAAAAACTAAGAAAAAAAGTATCACTAATTATATAGTATCTTTTTTAATCATGAGTTTTCATAAATTGGTAGGCCTTTTAAGTCTAGTAGTAAAATGATCCAACTAGTTTTTCACTGAAAAAATTTCAGGAATTCTCATGGAATTGCCAAATTTGTCCGACCAAAGTCAGCTTTCCTGCATTGCAGTATAGCAAGACTGAAAATCCTGTGTATAAACTGACATAAAAGGAAGGATCCTTGTTTTGTTTAATTGCTCAGGTGGTGTCAGCCTATTGAATCCGGCTCAGACAATGCCACTATCCAACTTACCAGAATTACTGCTGTGAAGTTTGAACAACTCTGTAATATTTTTAGGCAGACCCAGCATCTGCATCATCTGGAGGTAATGAGGCTTTCATTCTCTATGCCAGCTATTCAAGTCTTATATCTGATACTCAAAAAGTTTTCACAGATGATCTATTCCAACCTGTTCTTTTTCTGCTTCCCCTGGGTTTGTATTTTTTTAGGCATTTCCCATCTGCCTGCCCTATGATCTTTAAATAGATGGAATATTCTGGTGAAAGGAATGAATACTTTTATTCTGCCTCCAAATTCCTTCCCAATGATGCCACATGCACATTAGAGCTGGCACGCCCATACTTTGCAAAGAAGCATAAAGTTAGGAAGCAAAATACAGACCTGTTTTATATAACAGTGAGTCACTGCGGCATTTCAGTCATAGACTACAGACAATAAAAAGAGAAACGAAGTGTCAATGATTTAATTGGCAGTAATAGACAAAGGCTGTATAGACACAGCATTACCTCTTTTAAACTACAAAAAGGTGTTCATTTATGGGATAGGTGCCCTGCCATCAGCCAGTGAAGACAGCTTTAAAAACCTACATGTCATAAGTAAACAGGACATACAATTATGGAAGTGGTTTCTGAATATCACTCAGAACAATATACTTGAACTGTACAAAAATAACTGAGAAATAGCTACTGAGTCAAGAAAGATGGTATCATTCATTTTGAATAAAAGTATCAAAAGAAATACATTCCTATTCCACAAAGTAAAAAAATAAAAATAAAAAAAAAAATTAGGCAGTATCTGTGACAATTTGTTGTTTATCATTTAAGCCAACCTTTCCTAGTTCAGCGAGGGAAGAAAGCAACATAGAAAAGGGCGGCAGCTTTGTTTGGAACCAAGATTGGATTTCTGTAAGAAAAAATCCTGTGTGGCATGTGTGGCTTTTATTATCGCAATGTATGCACTGAACTAGTCAACCATCTTCAGATTTCAGATTGCAAGCCACTTGATTTCAGTGGGATCTAAAGGGAAAATCAGCTGTTGTCTAAATCAGATATCTACAATCGTGTTGCTCGGTACTGAGGTACTTTGAAACCCTTTGAAAATTTGTGTTTCAGTGTAAAGCAGACTATATTCACTTGCAGAGTCTACACGTATTTGTAATTCAGTACTTCTGCTTGAAAAATCTATGAAAACCTGCAGAAAGAAAGAGAAGCGTGTTCATCAGAATTAAAGGAACTGAAGACAACTTAAATTATTACTCAGGTTCATGCAGTTTTAGTGTTTTCTGTCCTAAAAATCAAGCCAATAAATATATACTGCAGTGTAACATCTGTGTACCATCCCACAGTGAAAATCATGGGCATTCATCAACTCTGTGGAATAGAAATTAAAAAAACAAGACAGTGAAATACTGAAAGATGTTTTTTATGTGACATGAAGAAATAGGAGAATTAACAAGCAAGTCAGGAATAAAACACTGAAATGTGAGAAGAAAAAGCAACGTCAGTCTAATTTCAATAAATTAAAGTGATCAGCAAGTCTCACATGCAGGTTTTTTAAAGCTGGTGGATAGATACTTCAATAAGATGTTATTAAAAGGCTAAAAGCCTTTTCCTGACAAAGGAGTATTTGGAGACTTGCCATCTAATAGCAAAGAGTCATGGATAAATAAATTCTTCTCTTCAAATCCAAGGACTGCCTCTAAATGTGTGGAGACATCATAGGAAGCCCCTGGGACTACTGTCTGTGTTTTGGATCACGTAACAACTAAATGACTTTTAACTGCGGTTATATTGGAATCTATGTCATACTAGAGGTTGTATGAGGATACATAGGATAAAAGTTAAACAGCTAGTGAACCAAATAAAATGAACCATATTGCCATTCATCAGTCTTTGGTACTGGGTATATTCTGTATAGCCTCATCTCATTCTAAATAAACACTACATTGTCCTCATGAAGGACACAGTGGCATGTCATGTTAGAACAGGTTCTTTTCACAGACATCTTTTCTATATTAAAGAAAGTCAGGCCAGGGAAATATGCTTTCCACTTGGAAGAAAATATGGAAATATCTAAGGTGTTTTAAAACCTGTGGAAGGCAATTCCACTGTTCTTTTGCATACATGATTTTTACTTTTAAAAAGGAAGAAGAGTTTTACAGAGCTGGATTAAGGGCACAATATTGCATACTGTTCATGTAAGAGACAGATTGACATTCACACTCACCAAAATAGTAAGCCAGAAGTTAAAGCACTTGCCCAGAATTTAAAGCTTGTTAAACCAGGAGTGCCTTAACTAATACATTAGGTTTTCCACCCTGGGTTGAAGAACTTTTCTCCAGGACAATGTATCCAAGCCTATGTATTGCCAGAAAATATTCTGGTTTCAAAAGAGGAAAAAAATTATAGTTAAGAACTTTTTGCTGGCTCCACAGTTAATGAATTAAGAGCATGTTATCGACTGCTAGGATAGGACCTAGCTAATTCGGGATAAGATTAACAGTCAGGAATATTGCTTTCTGTGGAACATCCATGAGGAACTGAAGATAACTCGGACACTACAGGATGAATTAGCTAAATGTAAATTTGTATCAGCTAGCCAAAAAGATGAACCCTTCAGACTCCTTCTCTTTAACTACCCTTCATCTCTTCTTGGCTTGCTTTAGGACCATCTTCTTCCATGAAAAGTTCTTATCCAACATCCAAAATCACCTTGTTGGCAGCGTGGTCTTAAGTGATTAACTTTACTTACAACATTTACCTTTCATGCTAAACATAGATACACTCATTCCCATAAAATAAAATCCTTTACATGCACACACATAGATTTTACATGACAAATGCATAAAAAGGCATAACAAAATGTGTTAACAAAATGTGTTAACAAAATAACAGAGTTACCTAAATACAAATTATCCCCCTGCCAACATTTCCTAAAGCCTACCCATTGCATTAAGTAGGCTATGGATCATGCCTTTCTCCATAAGAGTTCTTCCTAAGCAGTTCTTCCTGAAAAGGCTTACCTAGAAATGTAGACATAATTTCTGCTTCTTCTATTTCATCACCTCCTCTGTGGCTCTGGCCCTCTGTTTTGTTTCTGTTTAGAGAGTAGAAACACTTCTGCTTTAGTGATTCTCTCCATTTAATGCAGTTGTATAGCAGTCTATGGGTGTTGCCTAATTTGAAAGCCTTGGCCACTTAGAACGTGGCTGTCAGCAGCAGTTGCTAAGAAACTACCACTTAACTGCTTTCAAATACGGTTTTACTAAAGTGCGATTACGCACACCTGCTATTATTATTTACATCAGCTAATGTGTAATTCCTTCTTCACCATACTGGACACGTCCTCTCCTACTTCCTATTGCACTAAGCCCCTTCTTTCTGGCAATTTGTGAGATCATTTCTCATCTCATCCAAACAAACATTTTAAAACTACCCCCATATCCTGAATATTGCCCAGGCAGGGAAATGTGTCACAAAACAATTTAGCATAGCTCAACACAAGACAGAGCATAAATGCCCAGCTGGTCACTGTCACTAGAAAACCATTACTATGAGGCAGAGCCTCCAAAGAAATTTTACCCCAAGATAGGGCTGAATAGGAGGTGGATGGGCATTTTTTAATTGAAGAAAATTATGCAGTGATAAATTATTTAACTGAAAAGTAAGTGGACCATTTAGTAACTCTGTTTCTAGTCAGTCAGCCTCCAATGTTTTGCTATATGAACAAAGAAAATGCAGTAATAAGGAATATACACTTGAGAGGAGTGGGTGTCTTTTGGGTGGAAGACTTTTGTCTTTACCTTTTTTTATTATGTAAACATCTATTGATGCCTCCTAAATGACAAGGGCTTCTTTTATAGTACCTTGGCTGTGTTCCACATCAGCTCAGACTATTCTGTTTACTAAGTAATTTCAACCATGTGAATTAGATGCCTTATTCTTTGTTTCCTGGAGGTGAATAGAATCAAGCAGGGACTTGAATGAGAGGAAGTTTGGGGCAGATAATAGGAGAGAACAATTAAAATGCAAAGAATTTGTAAAGCTTGATGCCTGCCCTTTTTATGCAACAGGAGGTGAACTAGCATGCAGCAAGACAGGGTAGGAAGGGGATAACAGCGTTAATAAAAACAGCGTGGCACCTCTTCACGGGTGGGAAAAGCCAGGCTCGCTTACTGCTTTGCTTCCACTCTGCTTCCACTCAGAGCAAACCCAACACAAACCAGTGAACAGGTTCTGCAGGGAGGCAGATGTATTAGCCTCAGTCCACGTGTGTTAAAAGAGCTGTGAGTCTTCTGGAGAGACTCTTGCTTGTACCTGAAGAGTCAGAAATACTGGATATAGAGCTTTCATATGTCCCCAGTCATTCACATGGGTACTCACAAACTAGAGAATGTGAAAGAAAAAAGAGAAGGAAAAGGGGAAAAAACAGTTCTTCTTACCTAATAAATACCCACATACTCAGACAGACCTTCTACATTTACAAGCTGTTTAAAAGAAAGTTATATTTTCTAATGCAAATCTTAATATAAACCAATCTCGTCAATCATTGAATCACTAGTCATTTAAGTTAAACTACTTGATTTTTAACATCTGGTTTGTAATCAGAGTACACAATTACTTGTCTCACTGCCAAATTTGGATGTTTGTTCTGCACGTATGTAGGTTTCTGGCACCGCAATGTTGAATACTTCAGCCTATCTGAAGGTGAGGGATGGTGAGACGATGTATGCTGCATTAGAGGTAAGGAGGTAAAGAGAGGTAAAGATTAGAGGTAAAGTAAAAAATTAGAGGTAAAGAGACTGCAGAGGTAAACAAAGTGATTTGTAGCTGCATGTGGTTGTTAATTAGACAAAGAAAAACTTGGGGAACATACAATAAACAGATGAGATTATTTGTAAATCTCTCATTTTCTGGTTTGAGCTCCCAAAATACATAACACAAACATGGCCATATTTTCTTGCATGAAAATGACAGAAAGTTTAAAAAGTAAGTGCTGTATCAAAAGATATCTCTGTGCAGTTATTTGTAAAAATAAAGATGCATTTTCTTCCCTGACAGAAAGTCTCAGGAGTCTACAGTTTCTTTCAAATAGTTTTATCTTCATTAACAAACATTTTGACATCTCTAGATGGCTTAATAACATATTGTAAGAATATATTTCAGCAGAATTTCAACTCATCCATGCATAACTGCAGCAAACTAACCTCAGGATTTTGATAAGTCCATTTTATGAAAAAAAAAAAAAAAACCCAAAATATTTTCACAAAGTTCTGTGTTAGAGTGGCATAAGCCTGAAGGTGTAATTCCTGAGACGCAGACTCCCATGGCATGCCCCAAATTGCCCAGGAGACTTGCAAAGGCATTACAGTGCCAGAGAGGCAAGGGGACCAGCAACCCTCACCGCCCTTTTGTGACGGGCCATGAGGCAGAGGAGATGCATGCCAGGGGACTGCCAAGTGTGTCCAACGTCCTCCCAAGTCCAGACACATGTTATCATTCATGTTCTGAATACAACATGAAAGCACTACATTAAATGCCATTTTTATAACAAATTTGTCAATAGGAGTAAGATGTAGGTGTTAGGCTTTAGAGTGTGCTTTTAAGAGTACTTTGAAGTATTCAAGAGGTTGGCAGAAGGGCAACAGACCACAGAGAGACCTCCCAGGTGCATTCCTGTATATCCAGGCACATCCAGCTTTTCAATGATTGTTTCACCTGTGTGAAACTCCTTCTGCTTTACTTTTGGATACATTAGAAATTAGTTCTTCACCATATTCACTTTGCCACCTGAAGTAGAGACCATAAACCACACAACTAATAAATCTAGGGATTCAAACTGTAGCCCTTGGCTGCCACCTAAAGGTTTCATATACTCCTTCAGAGGGATACCATCAGACTACATCCCTGTGTTTGAAATGGAAAAATGCTTGCCTACTGTTACGAGCAGCCTCTAGAGTTGCTACGGCAGAAAGAGATTAAAAGGGGAAAAAAAATTGTTCTGGAAGAAACAAAAAACACAAAACAAAGCAAGAAAAAAAAACCCCAACACATTAGTCCAGCGCTCCAGAAAGAATGATTTCTTCCCTCTGCATATACTTTGGATTTGAAAGCCAATCTAAAAATTAGGAAGAAAAATAGTATAGATTACTTGGTTTTGGTAAAAGAAGAAAGCCAGAACAAAGAAACAATATAAAAGAAAGCATAAACTACTGAGCAATGGATGGCTCAAGAGCAAAAGGGGGTGGTGTGCCCAGCCACCATTTGGGTAACGCACAGGGGGCAGCAGGTAGGTTGTGCAGGTCTTATGCTCTCTACAGAGGAGAGATTGCTCTCTCTTAGCACTCTTTAGAAATTCAAGCTACTTGAAAATAGCAAGAGCTCAGGTGGAAAAGAAAACCTTGGCCACTGACTCCTTTTCGCACCAACAGGTAGTATTCTGCCTCAACTCTCTATTTAGCTACAACTATCTATAATTTCCATCAATTAACTTAAAGTCATTGTTTCTTACTCATGGTTTCTGTACTAGGTGGTCAATACTGACTTCTTGCACAGATATTTTGAATCTATCATAAAAAAACTGAATTTCAATGAACTATCAATTTTACATAATGAAATCATACGTTCGGAAAACTTTTTCTAATATATCTATGTATCTAGAATTCATAACATTATACAGTGAATGTTATGTTTTGCTCCTTATACAAGTGAATCTCATGAAAACTTTTTGGTAGGCTGTAGAATATAGAATGAGGATCTGAATAAGGAGAAAGAGGGCTCTCAGGTGATGTGGCCGAAGAGTATAAATGTAAAAATACTAGAGAATCAACCTATTGTTTGAGATAAAGTTGTACTCAACTTTTTAGTGTTAGATTAATACTAATGCACATTCTTTGTATCATTTCTCTGATATGTTCATCCTATATGTCTTACATCCCAGAGCAAAAACAGCAAGCAAAAGCAAAAGAACAAATTAAGTAGAAGCTATTTCAAGAGAAAAAAAATATACTATCATAAACTCAAAAAATTTCTGGACAACAAAGAACTGTATTTCTGCTGGTTTGGGTTTTGAATTTTAATCGTGATTTACACATCCAACTCCATTTTGACTCCCCACAGGATCTGATCTGTATTATTTTTGGTTTACCCTCTCCTCCTACAGGAATGACACCTCTCATGTTCTTATAGGGAAGTGGAATGACCAACTGACAATGATGCACTGAAAAATAAACCAAGAGTCTACAGAGAACTAGTGGTTTCCACCCACACATGGGAAGAAGCTTAGTGACAGCATCATTTTGGCCCCCATTGTAAAAATGAAAACCCACAAGTAATCAGTAAATTCATAACTGTGCATTTTCGAGCTGTGATCATAGTGTATTTGCAGTATTCCCTGGGAGAGAGTTAAGGGCTAAGAGCAAAAGATGTAGTCATTCTCTTCTGTGCCTTTGAGTGGTCCATGTGTCTATGTCTTCTGTGGCACACGCAGATACATTTGAGTTTATTACTTTGATCACATCTCTTGAGATCATAAGCTTCCGTGGCATTTATTATTATGGTGGTTTGTGCACAGGTGAGGTGCATGTCACTGGTACTGGTACTGCTTATGGTGCCGGCTGTTCTCTTTTAGTTTGGTTTTGCACCTATATTTTTCTGTTGAGCATGGTGAAATTGTAGTTTAATCTGATGTAATGTAATCCTTACTTGTTTCAGAGTCAGCCAGGACACATACCCTGCAAATTAATATTTTCTGTTCCATTTTCTTCCAACGCCAAGCTATCCAGTTTTGTTAATTACCTGTAGAAGTCTGGACACTTAGAAGATTGATAGAATTTAAATCCAGAAAGAATTACAATGATCATCTTTTCTGACCTCCCATGTCATTTAGGCTATACAACTTCACCTAGCAATTTCACATAGCAATTAACCTTAACACTTGTGTTTGACCTATAGTCTGTCTCTTATACAACCATTGCATCTTGAATTAAAGACCACTCATGATGGAAAATGGTGCCAAAGAAGTCATCTAATCAGAAACATTTTTCTTCAAACACAGTTAGGCTTACTAAATTATTTTGCAACCTCTATTTCCCCTCACCTTCCAGGGTTCATTAGTGTGTCATGTCACATGAGGATTATTTGCTGGTAAAGTATCACGTTAACTAAATTCTAAAGGAACAAATTACTAGTTTGGCTGTAACTTAATTATGTAAAATATTTTCCATTTGAGATGAAAAAATAAGGCCTGGCAAATCCTAAGGTAGCTGTGTGCTCTTATCAAGGATATGCTAATAGCATGACCTTAATTTTGGTCCGCAGTTTATACTGACTCTTTAAATATTGTTGAAGAATTCAATTACTCCTGGACTGCCTCAACTCGGGCTAGAGGTGTCTGTTCCAAATGAAGTGGTGTCTGCCCCTTAGCAATACCTGAATCCCAGAGTCCCTCTCACGCCTTACCCTGACTTCAGTAACAGTCTGCACCAGATGCTTCAGCAAAGGTAGAAGTCATCTTTAAAGGACCACATCACTATATGGCTGCAGGGGAAATTTCTCTGCAGCCCCAGATAGCGGTTGGTTCTTGTTCTGAAGCATGAAAGCTTACCTCCGTTATGAAGTTTTATCCTGGCTAATGTAAAGGTACATAAAATTCATATAAATATCTCACCTATTTTTAAATTCTACAAGTTCTTATCTGGAGCCAATGGATTCCATGAGTTAATTATACATTATTTTAAAAAGAATCTTAGCTTTATTATAGCACAAAGGAAAAACATCAAAACCAATAACTACAGCTCTACTAGATCCTGGAATTAGACAAGGGAAGATTTATTGATATGAATTAAAAAAGAAATCAGAAGTAGGGATGAAATTTTATGAGGTGCTGCCCAAACATAGATGCTCCTATGCCAAAGTGATAACAATCTAAGCATAAGCATGATGTGAGAGGCAAGGAGACATATTGAAAGACACATATTTGAAAGAATTACAAAAAACAGTAAGTAATGTTTTCTGTTGGGTTTTTTTATGATTTCTAAATGCCCCCATCTGCGTCCATTCTTTCTCAATTTCACCGTTAAACATTTCTTGATTAATTTTAGTTGTCATGTTAGCAGTAAGTCCTGAGCAGGGATCTGGTGAGTGAGTGGGGGGGATACGCAGATGCTCCCCACAGGGAGCATCCTGGCTCTAATACGCACAGCACATTTCAAGACTGAAGACCAGACCAGACAAAATCCTACCAGAGAGGCTCAAAACCTTTGATAATTCTGGAAAAACACCCCCTCTTTGCCCCTGTTCCCCACCCCTCCCGCTTTCCCCCCCTGCCACACACACGCAGAGTTTGCCTGTGGGATTTTTCCACTCATCAGCCACCACTCAATGCACCAGATTGAGCAGCTTAGCTATGGACAGGAGAAATGATTTGTGGTCTTCAGTCACCCAGTTACAAACTTCTGTGTTGTAATGTAGGATCCTTTTGAGTCTGATCTATAGAGGCTATACTGTGCTAAAAATGAACTTTTATTTCTGTTAAATACTAATGCTGTTTCTAAACCACAGCTTAACTTTCCCTTTCAACCCCTGACACTTAATTTCCTCAATAGTTTCTCAGGAGGAACTTTAATCTTTCAGAAATCCCAAGAAATATTTCCTAGTATTTCTCCAGTATATTCTACCTTTTCCTTTCTACTAGTTCCTTGTAAAACATTACATAGGAAACCTCTGAGAAATACGAGTGAGCTAATGGTGACAGGGGCTTACCTGGGAATTTTCTCTGAAAACTTTCCAAGATGTTGTCAGGCCTGCTGTATTATTATGGAATATTTCATCTCCCCCTTTGGTAACCCAATATCTTAAATCCTGGGGACGGAGAAGGGTGGAAATCATCAGCCCATCAGGAGAGAGGATGAGGGAGAAACTGCAGCGCTGCTTGAGATAGCTGCAGCAGAAGCAATCGTGACCTTGGGACTCCATTAGGGAAGTGAGAAAAGCAGAGTGGGGGAAGATGGGGAAAACAAGAGGCCTGTAAAATAGCTGAGGATCTATCTGAAGTGACTGGAAAAAAAAAAAAAAAAACATGAGAAGAAAGAGTAAAAAAATAACTGTAATGCATGTGAGGAGGGAGGCAGAATGGGAATAATAGTCTTCAATGTAAAAAAGAGGAAAAACTAAATTTTGAGGAAGAAAATTAAAAACCCCAAGGTGTAATGCAGTCACTTGATTGGCACCTAAGCAGACTCTCAGCAGTAAGTGGAGATTACATACCTTTTTCAAGTACCAGAGAGAAAGGTGAGAGACGGGCAACAAGAACAGAAGGACATGGGTGGAGGTAAAAGAAAGAAAAACACGGGGAGTGCCAGCGTAATGTGGATAGTTTCAGCTTGCAACAATACAAAAAATTCTGATAAAAGTGCATGACTGTTGGTGAACTTCAGAGTGGCTGTTGCCCCTCTAGATATGAAAATGCTATTTGTTCATGTCACAAACTCTCCTTTGAAATGTATGTTTCCAGAGGAGCTCAGCAGTCTTAGCATCCAAAACTGCACCTACACCTACCAAGAGAAAAACCTGGCCTTCACCCATCCTCCATGAAGCTGGAAAATCATACAGTTATCATCAAAACTGTAATGACTGCTTTGGGGTGGTCTGCAGTCCTTTGTGAATATAAAACTAAGTAAAAAGATATGCTTTTCATTCTCTGTCATTGAAGGAAAACAGGAAAATGGCACAAAGATTAGTAACACGGACAGGGCCTGGCCTTCAGTCCTTCAGGCAAAAGTCCCACTGAAATAAGGTGAACGAAATAACTTATCCTTCCAGAAATCAAGCTGCAGTGCCTGTAAATCTGTGACATAATATCTGGAAAATATTAATGGCAGCATTTAGAAGAACCCCAGGTAAATTTTATACTTTAAAGACAGGCCACAGGGGAGCTCTTCTGTCTGAAGTCAGAAAGGCTCTCAAAGCACACCACAAGTTTATTTGTCAAAAGGAAGAAAACACTTCTATCTGAAATACCAGTTCCGTCACATAAAAAAGCATAGTGGAAGTACTGAAAAATCTGAGTGTAACAGTGTTCTTTAAAACTCTGCATGTGACAACGACTGAAATGTTCTTCCTTCAGAATACATCTGTTCAACTGAATGTACTGCTGGGGCTTTTTCAGTAAATACTTCCAGAACGACATTATTAGAGCATTTCAATAAACAACCCTAAACTTTGACCACTTGTTACAATATGTGGGTTTATGCTTTTGAGCATCGTAGTTGGATTATACAGATAACTTCTTATGCTCACTTGTGTCTAGAAAAATCACCCTACTCTTTCTTAAACAGAGGACAAGGGCACCTGCACTGAAGCCCCCCTCGACGCTGATTTAGAGATCAGCTGGCTGTACTATAGATGTCCTAGGAAATGGGTGTCTGTATAGAGCTTAAAGCATTAGTTTTGACCGAGTAAACCCTGAACAGACTGATACCTGCTCACCTGAGAAGCCGCTGCCGTCTCTGCCTCGACTGCATGCTGACCATTTTGGTTGAGAATCCATCTGCATCGCACTTTTCTTTCTCGTAACGGTGTGAAATATCTCGGGTTTATTGTCTTATAACACACAATTCTTCAGTGGGCTTCTGGCAAGCGCTGAAGCACACAAGACCAAGAGCTGGGATTTCTGGAGGACTACAAACTCTATTTTTAATATATAAATTTTAGAATTTGATTGGTTATATAAAAAAGGAAGAGAAGTGTACTGCTGGGGTTTTGCAAGTAATTCTCTACAGAAAAGCAGAAGGGAGGGAATATTGCTGGCACTTAGACCAGAAAAAAAATCATCTTCTAGTTGAACACATACAAATAGATGATGAGCGAGAACAACAGTTAGACACAGTATACGCAAGTCACCAGGCTGAATGCATGGAAAATAGGTGTTATTCCACCTGTCTCTGCCTAACATTGACCAAACTGTTAGCATCAAGAAGGTAAAAGCAAAAAGGTAATGCTTCAGGCATTGCCAGATTGTTTCATACAGGCCTGCTGAAGCCACTGAAGTTGCAAGGCCAAGCAAGACTTGGAAGCCCACATGAAATGCCCATGTGCAATCAGTGGAAGCCTTCACGAAAACCTCTAGAGTATCAGTTATTTTGGATTATTGCTTTTCCTTAAAATGCACCATTTTCTCTTTGTGCTATGTGCATCAGGAAGTTCAGTAGCGTGGGCTGGTAACTAAGGTAGGCATTAATGAGAAAAAATGATGAAAAATACTGTTTTGGGGAGTAAATACTTTATTTTGAAAGTTGATATTACCAGTTTTCACAGAAGAACTGAGCCTAGAAATGAGAAACAATCTGCATAGTTTTGATATCTTATATGGAAATGCATCACAACTTTGTCAAAATGACACAATTACATTTTCTTAAAGATTCTGTGTATTGCACAGGGTGGCTGGAATTTCATATAGAATTTTACTGGAGGTAAAAAACAGCATAGGTGGATTGTTCATAGTCCGCACTGCGGGGGGTGGGGGGGAAGCCTATGATTCCTTGGCACTCTGTTTCTTGGGAACAGCAATTGAATTTGAATTGTTCCATCATTTTAAATTGATGGGTTATGAAAGATTTGCAAAATACACTGACTTCTTTATATGAAACAGATGCAGTTTAGATTCAAACGTTGTGTAAAAAAAAGAACCCAAGCTATAGCAAATGCAATTGTATCTGACAGACAAGCATGTGATCCTTTTATTTAGTTACATAGCAAAAAAATACAATTTGCATGTCAGTGGGACCAAGTGAAGCCACCAAATCAAAAACAATTACTGTACTCCAGCAAGATTTAAAGTTATTAAATGAGGGAGGTTGGAGGAAACTGCAATTAATTTAAGCATACCAAAATGCTTTCTATGGGGATTTTAATTGTGTCTAAAATGCCATGATAATGTAAGAAATCACGTGACAGGCTAGCAAACACATAATGCATTTTTTATTTTAAAAAAGTTTTGATATTAGAAGTTGTAAAACACCATCACTCTTCCCTTTGTAATCTCGGTTTGGACTCTCCCCCATGAAATGGCACATGAAAATGGTTGGAAATAAACAACCAAAAAAGGAACGTGGCTTTTGTAAGAAATGCTTTGGGTTTTTTGGCCTGCTCTAGTGAACATTCATTGCAGATGCACCATTTTCAAGACCGTTTCCTGAAAAGAGAGGCTATTCACCAGCACTGTGACAGACAATTATGTTTTCCATAAAGCAAATGTAAATGATGGAAAGAAAGCACAGTTATAACACTTCAAGAAATTGGGTATACATGTAATAGAAGAACAGAGAATCACACGCTTTCCACCATAAAACCTCGTAGAATAACTTAGGTTGGAAAAAGACCCCAGAGGCCCAACCAGCCCCCTGCTCAAAACAGGACCAATTAGATCAGGCTGCCCAGGGACTTGTGCAGCTGAGTTTCAAATATCTCCAAGGACTGATACCCCACAAGAGCATTACTTCAAGCATTCATGGCTCTGTGGGTAGGACAACAGATTGACGCTTAAATTTGGTTCCAGTGGTCTTAAATTCCATGTTAAAAGTCTCTTATGTGACCTTAGATGATTCAGTTCCTCCATTTGTAAAACTAAATTACTCTTCAAATCTCCTCCATAACGTTCTTTGAGATGCAGCTGATATTACTGCATTCTAAACACTGTCTAAACAACAGTATACGCAAAGATGCTATCGCTGCAAAGTAAATATTTTTAAGTCCTTGGCTTCCACCACGGGAGGAATGAAGCTAAAGAAATAGGAAGAAGTTGCATTATTGATAAACTAGCAGAATACTTTGAACAGTTACAGTGGCCTCAACTGATAGAGGCCTCAACTATTGGCACCTTCAGCTCTTGGCTTCTTAAGTTTCAGCAACTTTTGCTTCTGCAGGGATTTCATTTAAAGAGATTTCCTTGTATTTCTTTATGTCTCATCCTGGACCCTTTTTTTCCAGATATATTTGAATCACTGCGAATTTGCAACATCATGACCCAGGAGTTAGACGTTATAGTGTCAAATAGGAATAAACTGAGTTCAGTTCACCTGTCACAGGTGCATCTCATTTCAAAGAATAGCACCCAGCTGAGCTCCCCTGGGACACGTAGCTCACCACTTGCATAGTTTCAGATTGTGACCTCTGAAATAGAGCTTTTAGGCCAAGAATGCCACAATACTTGAAGTCACGTAGATGCTACCCTTTTACATTACCACCACTGCGTATGGCTTTCTGACGTACCATACCCCCATTTGGGCTGTGGCCTCTTTCAGGAATGGCACTGAAATGTCTGAAAGGGTTTTTTTTTCCAAGAGGAAGCAGCAAGATGATACAGCGTTCAAAAACTCACAGGGGCGGGAGCGCAGGCCTGCTCCGTTGCTGTCTCTTCCTCAGCGGCCTTGAACAAACCCGGCGCGCGTTCAGTTTCTGACCTTTGACGCCCAGATGATAAACCGCCCTTATCTCAGCGCCGCGCGGTCCGAGCGCGCTTCTTCGGCGGCCTTTCATTCGTAAGGGCTGTGAAGGGGCACGGGATTCCCACGGGTTGCCTCGGCACGATTTACGAACGTCCGTGGTAACCCGCCCCGCCAGGCTTGGATGCGGCGTCGGGCTACTGTTGCGGGGTCCCGCGCGCGCCGACCGCCTGCTCGGTAGGGAGCCGAGGTGACGGGTCAGCGACGGCTGGCGCTGCCCCTGTGCTCAGCCCAGAGGCCCCAAGGCCCGAGGCCGGCCGCAGCTAACCCCGCGGCGGGGCCCGCCGCCACCCGGTGGGACAGGACGAGGTGCCCAGGTGCGTTTCACCCGCCGGGAAAACGCCACCCACCGCCATCCTCCGGCAGCCGAGCCCCTCGGGGAAGGGGCGGGGGGGGCGCGGGGAACAAGAAAAATAA